>KZ505722.1:472062-491258 GCA_002844005.1 Limosa lapponica baueri
CTTTAACCTTTAGATATATATATGTATAAGTATAGCACACTGGAAAAAAAATTAGTATACTTAGTGCAAAAATGGCTCCCTCAGATCTCTTCAGGGAAATCCTTCCCAAATACCAAGTCAATGGTAAAAGAAATTTCTTCTGCTTGAAATTTCAAAATGTTAAAAAAAATGCAAATGACTACAAATATTTTAGAAGTGACACTACCTCCTACTTCCTATGTCTAAGAGTGAAAAACAACCATTGCTCTAATGTGAATATAACCCAAAGTGATTAATATGCAGTATTTTGCTTGTTCCATTATATATCTTGCTTGTCACTGTATCTCCTGTTCTTTGATATTTCCCTCTTCATTTTTAAGCTTAGGATTTTTAGATTACTTCAGATAACCTTTCAAGAAGTTGTGCAGGTGTATTAAAATCTTCAGACTTCTTAAGCTTTTCAACTCCATGTCCAAGTCCAGACAAAGTGCTTGGACAAGCATTTTAGTGCCTTCATACAGACCTTTTCTCTGTTTAATTGCAACAGGTGGCCTGTGTAGCTGTGCTGGCCAGGCACCAAAACCTTAAATTCTAGGAAAATTGCAGATGAATTGTAGCAGAAGATAGAGCAAAGAGTGCAGTAGCAGAGTATTTAACACATGTATATACATATTGCTGTCTGATTTCCAGTGAGAACTGTTATAACCGCTATCTGTAAATGAACTTTCATCTTTGTTATATTAACTTGATCCTATGTTGTCACAGATTTCTTTATATTTTGATTCTACACAAGAGTCCACTAAATTTCTTCATATGTTTATTCATTGACATCTGTAAAAAGCATATCTGACACCTATTTCCTCAGAAATTATATTGACTTCTTAACTTAAAATTGTCACAAATACATTGATAGAATCTCTTGCAATAATGCACCTTTTGAATATGAGTATGTCTTAGTCTATGTGCCATTCTTTTAAGTAACTTCAGTGAGCAAAGCCTTTACATGTTTACATGTCATGAAGCGTAACAAAATACTCTGATCTAAAGTGAAAAAAAAAATTAGTCTTTTTTAACGGTATTACTATGAGTTGAATTTTACAGAAAATTCTCATACAGGGATGGCTGAATAGGTGAATAAATAGCATTTGAAACAATTAATCTTGCATTTTATTAACTAGGAGACCTGGGCTATTTCTTTGCTCACATGGTTTTCATGATAAATAATATATTCGGAAGTATTGACTAAATCAAAATTCTGACCAGTGGTAGGGTTATAGATTTTATTTCATCCTGAACTGCATAACTCATTCTCATGCATTAGATCACAACTGATTGGAAAGCTGGACTTTAGGTGGCTGTAAGCCAACTGAACTGAATCCAGAGCAAAGTGCAAAGCTTTGACATGTTACCCCTGTAAAGAATGGTTGAAATAAAATTAAAATTCTTCTGCTGGAGTTGAAACTTTTACACTACTTGGGTACTAAATACTATAAACATGTCAGACGTGCAGACCAATCGTTTTTCCAGATCATTTGTTTTAAACTGTTGAGTGTGGATTTCAAAAGTGAATAAGAAATCTTCATACAGGCCAGCTGTCTAGGTTTCTTTGTTTTTATTAAGGAACACACAGTAGTAAACAATAGGGCTGTGAAAGTCATCTTTTTGTTTGTTTGTTTATGACAGTCTTTTTTCAAGTAAATACAAAAGTATGAAAAAACCACACATTTATATTATCTCCTTACTGATAATACTGTTGGGTTTAGAATAGGTCATATATGTCTTTCCATGTCTTCACATTGTTTCTCATCAGGCTTAGTCATATTTATTTTCTGGCTATTTTATAAATGCAGTTTCAGTACATGGCTTATGACTGGACCTTCTAAATACTGCAACTATATGTATAATAAAAATACTTACTATAAAGGTCAGCTGACAAAAGTTTAGGCTTTGTGTTATACAACTCCAGCACTACAGTGTGGGATTGGAGCTATACTGCATGATAATCAAAGCCTAGTCTGTATTAAAACTGTCACTCTTCCTACCAGCTGTAGATACTACTCCTGAGTCAACCACAGAACTTGAGTAAAACACTGCATTAAGGACAAGTTTGGAAGAGGAAAGAAGAAAGAGAATCATAAATAAGACATTTGAATTACATTGTATAATCATTGATGATAAAAATAAGAATATGTGATGCATAAGTGAGGTTTTAAAAAGAAAACCGTGGTTGTTTTGAAGAAGAAATATTCAAATAATTTTACACTGTAATCTGACTTGATGCAATAAACCAGTAAGTAATTTCTGGAAGTAGAAAAAAGAGATAACACTTTTTTTTTTCTACTTCTGCAATTGCCTTCTAGGCTTACCAGTTGTTATGCAGTATCCTTCTAAACAGAAGGAATATTAGAAACACAGTTCTCAGGAGTCTGCCGCTAACATCATATGATTAGGGTGTCACTTTGGCAGTAACAGGTTTCAAATGCCACCTCAAGTTCAACAACCCAGGACACAGGTTTTCTTTCTGTAATGTACTATAGCATTGTGCTGAACTTAATAATTGGTTGGACAATCTAAATGATAGGCATGTAGTTAAAAATAGCTCCTCCTGTTTGATCAAATTGTAAATTGCCAATTTTTTACTTACTCTTTCTGTGACATAGCAAGTGCGAATTCTCTGCAATGTAAGAAGGAAGAGGCAAACACAGACCTTCCCGTGTACTAAGCCTCGTGTTACTCAGTCATCAAATACATGGTTTCACTCTTTCCCTTCTGGAATCCTTGATGTGTTCAGACATTCAGACAGGCTGGAATAGACACTGTGAGTTTGAACAGTAATTTACATCTTTTTATAGCAACAAGAAAACAAAGAAGTGAGGAGAACCCCCAACCACAACACTAGTGATGGAGTTTGTCTAACTCAGCTTTAAATGTCTATAATGTGGGCGTTTATGAACAAACATATTTTCTGTACTCCACTCCCTGCACTATCTAAAAGCAGAAGCAAAATAGTTCTAACAACAGCTGTATTTTGTGAAAACATTAATTCCAAAGTTCGTAATGTGGGATACCTGTACCTTGTAGGGAATAAAAGAAGGATCTCATGATGAAAATAAATAAAATAAAAAGAAAGTTAGTTAAGATTTAATGCTACGACTTTCTGAAGTTATTATGTTAGCTGTCTCTTTCATGATCTGTCTGGTTCTTTAGTCAGTTTTACTGTGCTTGGTGCAGCACATACTTGAGATAATATAAAGAAATGGAGACAATGCAATTTTAGGATTGTTGTCAGGATTACAATGCTTGTTGGTGATTATACCAGAAAGCAACTTTTAACAAGCAAAAATAGATTTTTTTTTGCATTCTTCTCAAGTCCATTTTTGTTTTTAAAATTATTTGAATTATAAAGAACATAGTGTACATAGTGATGCCAAAACTCGAACAGAAAGATGATTATGAAATAAAAATTCTAGAGGATCTTAATCCTTATAATAATTGAGAAAAAAAAAGACAGCTTTTGTTTAAAACAAGGAAAACTAATGCTTATGAGGATGATGTTTGATATGAAGATTAAAATAAGCAGAAGAGCAGATCACAGAAGCACCTATAATTAATTTAAACAGGTGTATTTTCAAAACTTTATGCATCATATCTCCACTCACATCAAATTCAGTGCTACTTATGCAACTTTAAACTTCACATCTGACTTTGAAATTCTTCTTCCCTGAGGGAATATATCATTAAAAGAGTTTGAAAGTGTTTCATGCACAGCTGTACAATACCCGGCTTGTAACGCTACTTTTCAACTCATCATTTCTGTAATCTCTTTTCACTAGTCTGTCTCTAAAACCTGAGACATCAAATGCTTGAGAATAACAGTAAACTGTATATTACTTGGATTTGACTATTTTCTTCTATGGATTACATTATCGCACTTATCTATAAAGCATCTTTTTGTATGAGTTTTACAGAAAGGATTGCATAAAATGGTTGTGTTTGCTAACAGGGGACAGTACTTGGTGACCTATGAGGTTTCTGGAAATCATACATCCATATAATGGTATTGGAATGCTTTTTCTCTTACAGAGTGAGTACTGCATGAGATCTACATTTTACTATAATTTACACATCTGACAAACTGCTATTACTTAATTGTCTCCCATTACTTCCCGGTCCTAGTGACCTGCCTATGTATATCCAGTCCATAATTTCACTCACTGCCCATATTAAAACTGGTTTCACATTGGAGATAATTAAGGTTCTCAAGAAATGGGTGGAGCCTATCTATGGAATACAAGGAGCAACTCTGAGAGATCACACGTTGGCTAAGATCAAAGGCTTGTCTTAATGATAATGAAAAATTGGATCATCAAAGCTTTGTTTAATCTTTATACTTGCAAAAATATCAGCTCATTTAGTATGGGGCGGGGGGAATGAGGGAGGACAAGAGGAGAGAGAAAGGGGGAGAAGGGGAAAAGGGAGAGAGGATAGAGAGAGAATATCTCTCTAGATGGAAAAAAGTATCTAAGAAGACAGAAACTTATTTTAGTATAGGGTCTAAAGTGTTTACTGATATTTTCTTGCCAATATGGAGCTTCTAGAATTGTACATTAGAAAGGGAGAAGACTGTAGTGCAATGGCTTCATGTAAACACTCAGACTAAGAATACCAATCTGCTCCACTTAAGAATCATCACCAAAGTGAAGCAGATAGAAAGTCTGTGTAGCAGAAGGAGCCAGCTTCCCTCACCCTGGTACTTGCATATCAAAACTGTTACGTAATTGAGAGATACATATTGCATTCCTTGGAAAGACATGAGAATTATATTACAGAGGAGACTGGAGATGATGGTTCTTCAAGGATCTTGAGACCCCAGGGCTGGCTTTTGGCTAAATTTCAGAAAAGCTACCAAAGCCTGTCATCAGCAATCTTGTTTACTCCCACACCCAGGAATGTAGGTCTAGAAGAGAGTCTGTATTTGAATTGCTTATGAACTCTATATGACTGTAGAGCCAGTAACTGGCCTCAGTTTCAGATAGTCAGCCCTCTGAGTGGGAGTTTCAGTCAGAAAACAAAGCAAGTGAAAACATGCATAAAATCTAAGCCTCTTCCATGGTTTAGAAAGCAGGACCACATTCCATTCTGTCACAAGGACTGGATGCAATAACCTACCCATCCACCCGTCCACCCACTTTAACCTGATGATTTTATTTCTTCTTGCTAGTTTTCTTCAACTTGCAGCACAGACTTGCCTCTGTTTAATGTTATAGATATTGAATAGCCTAAATTAAGATAATAATGAATAAACCTGGTATCCAGTACTGTGTAGTTATTGATGATTTAGCTATAGAAATATATGGCGCAAAACTGGGGTAAACTTGCAAGAGGAGACAGTCAGTTGGCTTCTACCATCTGCACTTTACTAAACGACTCCTAAGGTAAAAATCTACGAGAGTACACTGCAGATCAGTTCCCTCTCTGTGCTGATGTGAAAACAGTGTATTAAACAAGCTTAATAAAACTGGCATGAAATGAGACACTGCAGAAACAGAAAAGGGATGCACAAAGTGTGTGATACAGCACGATAGTTTCAGGAAAGTATATTTAACAGAGTAAGCTCTGACAAGCATTAACCAGTTTCTCTCCTCTTGTATAGAGTCCAGTTTAACTGTGAGGATTGACACAAACATAATCCTGCCTGATCCAGATGACAGTGGAGCATGGGGGTCATTCTAAACCCAGGTGGATATGGTGTCATATTTTTAGCATGTAAGTAATAAGAAGGTAGCGTCAGTACTTCATAAGTCTTTATTAGAGGAATAGATATATTAACATTATAAAGCTTGAAAGAGAAGGAGGGAACTTTGAGTTTCTTAGACTGCTAATTCTCAAAGTTAACAACACAATGGGAGGTGGTCTACAACAGATTTTTCTCAAGCTGGCAGGATAATGAATGTTAGCCCATGCTTTAAGTGGCCAGACCATAGGATAGAGTGAAGACAACTTTCGTCCACTTTGTAATACATTCTCCTTGATATATAACAGTAAACAAATATTGGATAAATCCTTAGGTGATGCTGTTTATCTTCCGGTAATTCAAGGAGTGTTCTTTAGTCAAGAGTTACCTAACTGCTTTCAAAAAACTTGAGTAAAAAACTTTCAATCCATGGTACATTAAGCCATGTCTTAATAAAGTAACCAGTAGCACTGATTTTTATTTTGTTTGATGTGCTAACTTTCCTGGTTTTGTTTTCTTTAGAGAAGGCTGAGTAGCAATGATACAGTGCATATGCTGAATATAAAAATCCACACTCAAAAGGATTATTACATGCTGAGGAGATTGTATTTAATACCAACAGGCTTGGGAGGACAAAATGCCCAATAGCAATGCCAGCAGTATTAATTAATAGCAGTGGTCTGGGCAGGCTGGTGATTGGAGCCGCTGTTATCGTGGACAAGAATAGACTTTATAAATGGGTTTGAGTGTTACAAACCCTTTCCACTACTCAGTGCCTCTTAGAAGGTGTATTATGCCTAAGCAAACAAAATGAGTGATAACACTCCTGTCTCTACTGACCTACATAACAAAATGTACACTTGCAGCGTTCCAATCAATTACTTTGCTAACCCAGCTGGCTATTCCATCTCAATCAATGAGATCACAGATGAATCGCTCATTCCCCATTTCCTTGGTCTGAATGAATATGGATTTGCTCATGAACTCAACACACTTTTTGCTCTAAGGGCAAAGTAAAGAAAAAGGTGTTTCTCAACTTAGCAGACTGGTGACAAAATGTTAAAGGACCTAGCAATTTTCTGGTGAGGCCAACAGAAACTTTTTTTCTACTTATTTTAATTAACACACTACCAGGCATTTGTCTGAGATAAAGACTGAAGTTATAGATTCCTCATATGCATCTGGAATGTGAAGGCCTCAAATTTCAGAGAACTGGTGATTTGCTTTAAACTGTAACAAAGTTAGGGCACTGCTGAAAAATATAGAAAAGGTTAGGTCTACCATCTGTGGTGTCAAGGAAGAAAAAATAGGTATTAACAAGCTCTCAACAAGGTTGTATGCTGATGGCAACCTTCCCATGTCCTTTACTGAGCTACCAAAAATTTCCTTTTTTTCCCTCTTAAGAGTTTTGAGCTTTAAAACAATCAGCCAGGAAATGTCAAAAGTAAGCACATTTTTGCAAGAGTCAAATAACAGTCACTATTAGACACCTAAATCCAGATTTTAGGATATGAATATACCTGACCTGATTTTCAGAAATGCTGAACATCAACATATCTCAGTGTCATCGGTGTCAGTAAAGAGCTGAAAATCAAAGAAATAATCAGATAAATAAATACCCACCCCCCGAAAAAGAACAAAAAAACCCCACCCAAGCAATGCATTAAGTGCTTATAAAAAGGACTGCATTTTTAACAACCATTTTCCTGAAAGAATGTATTTTTTTCTTTTAGTTATGCTCTTATGCAAGTCTCCATTAGGCTTAAGGAAGTGGTAGAATGTTCCTTTGCTCAGCGAGGAGTAAACCAACAAAATAACAAAAGAAATACTGGGTCCTAGCACTGATAAACACACTAAGAAATTTAAATGTTATTTATCACATATAGTGATTAACAGCCTAACCATTTAAGTTAATATTATACAAGCACTGAGCCAGAACCCTAAAAGTTGCACACAATTTGTTAAGTATTACATACTTTCAACATGAAAATTACATCAGCAATAAACCCTTTTAATTAGGCTTTCTGTAATGCATGGATGGAAATTGGATTTTGGCTGTGTTCATCAGTCTTGAAAACAAGAAATCCTTAAATATAGTCAGAAATCGGTTAGAAAGACATAACAGAACTTGAATCGATTTGATAATATTCCACTGGGTTGTTCTTGCCATCCATTTTAAGCTATAATAAGGTCAGCATGATTCTACTGCTCATAAGGTTGCCTTACCCAGGGCAGGATTCTTATAGAGGCTTTAGGATATCCTATCTAAAAAATAAAGCAAATTTTCAGAAAATGTTCTGCATGCAGAAACAGACACAGAAGTCAGAAGATATTCACAGGGCACAAAGCTATTGAACATATTTAAGTATGAAGACTAACAGAAACACACCAGCCCAAGTGGCCACGTGGATTTTTGAGAAGTCATTAAGCAGATGTATAGTTTTCTCTGACACTCTTTTTTTAAACTACATCCAAAATCCTATTCAATACAACATATTGGAATTGTCTGCAAATGGTAGTTTATGTAAGCATAGGGAATGATTTCTATTTTTATTATGTTTCAAAAAACTATTTGTTTTACATGATCTAAATTTCAGGTCTCAACTTCATAGTATCTATTGACACTCTTACAAATTACCCAAATTAATAGTTGCAGATTCCATAGAATCATCTCCTCTATTGAAAAGCAAAATGCTTTTTTTCTGATACTCAAAAAGTGTCATAATTTTAACTTATTCAGTCTGAAAAAGAGAGACAAATATAGGTAGAGTAAGGAAAAATAGCCAGTAATTAGATGAAGTGGGGAAATGGATGAGTTTTTATTTTATATATTTATATTTTATTTGATACATTTATAGCGTGTGTGCTTTGTAAACAGTGCCAGAAGCTCATGAATGAGATGAATATATTCAACTGTCTACAGAAGAATGGGTTTCCAAAGCACAGAAACCGAAGTCATCAATGTGTAGGTCACAGAACAAAAAATTTCTTTTTCTTTGGGAAGACATTTCTAGCATAACCACCTGATGATAAAGACAATAATCCCCAGGAACTCTTGCTTCCAACCCAAGAAGAAAAAGACTAGATATCTCTATGCTAGCCACTGAAATCTGAAAAACTATCAAACTGCCTGCAGTGTACTCGGGTCAGTCAGCAGTATGAATGTCTGAAAAACCTTAAGATGGAAGGAATAAGTAAGATGGAGCAAAAGAATTGGAGATTCAGTGATGTCTGAAGCTCAACTCTTCAAACAGGAATGTTAGGGAGGGGAAAGTCTTCATTATGCAATTTATCTCTGATGTGTGTTGCTGTAGACGTAGGCCATGTAGTTATTCTGGTTTTGTGTATAATCACATATAGGGTAGGTGTAATCTGAATTGATTGCCATTAGATGTTACTGTGCTTATTCAAAGTATGCACTGAAGAAAGTAATGTAACACCGAAGCATTTGCCTGTGTGGTCTGTAACCTGCTTTACAGGGAATTCTAGAAGTTTATGAGGGCACACATCTTGCCGATGGTGGTAAGGAATGACCTCAGTGATCGATATCTACGTTACAGCAGTTCATGGAGCAGCTAATACTCAGTAAGATATAAGGGGTTTTATATGTGATTTAATATACTACTACAGCCTCCTTGAGATCTTCAAGTAAAAACTTCACACATAATTTAGGTATTTTATCATTTTTCTGACCTTATAACTATTAGTACAATCATCTAGTCAGGTAGTTTTTAAAACTAAACTAGACTTTTCATCTGGGTCAGCTCTTTGAATCCACAATCTGTTTTGTTGGATTGTCTGTGTTCACACTATTTCTCTGCTCCATCCTTATTATCCGCCATCTCAGCAACTGAATAAGCATTTTAGAAGTCTAGGTAACAGTTTCATATCAGAAAATTATTTTTACTGTCTGCTCATTTCAGTCAAGTAATCAGTTTAGAATTTGTTAATGATTGTCTTCTATCTTTTTAGAGAGCAAGCGAGGACAGAGGGAATCTGAAATGTGTAAATATCAGATAGGCAGCTTTTAAATGTAAAATGAGATTTGTCCAAAAGAAGCAAGGAAACCACAAAGCCACAATCAACGTCATGAAAAAAGTACAAATTAACGTTAAGCTCTATAATTACTTTACAATTTAGAGGCCTCATATATATGCATAAAATATGCCTTTGTAATGTGGTTGAAATGATATTTCTGAAAACAGATGCTTTCTCCTGCCATCTGTGATAAGCCTGTTTGTATCCTAGCCTTCTTACTTGTTTAGAAGCCAGAATAAATAAAACAAAAATGTCTCCTGAAAAGCACTGGTAAAATAATGTCAGTTCATTAATTTTCACACCACGTCATTTTCCCATGTCAATACATAGCACATTTTTCTCTTTTATTTCTCACTTACGATAGCTTTATTTTATTAGCAATTAAAAAAAAAGTTAAAAAATAATTTCCTCATCCTTTCTAGAGGGACTGCTTAACAGACTGGAGAGCCCCTCAGCTAAGAGCTGTGAGAACTTTGTGGACACTTTCTGGACATGTGAACCCAACCAAATCTATGGCCAAGGAAGTCTTGAGAAGCAAATACCTTGGGGGGGCGGGTCATGACTATTGTATTAATAGCTAAGAAAAGGCTAGTGTGGGACAAAGGTAGGGCTTTCAAATCTGTGTTCTCTGCTTCAGGTGCTGGCTGGAAGGATTTACTGAAGTTGTTAGCATATGCTCTCAATTTTTATCTGAGAGTCAGAATTTTCTTATTTACTATAAAATTGTGTACTGCAAAGTACTTTTTCAGTCTATCAGTGCATGCAAAAGTGTCTGATACTTATAAATAGGTAACAGTATAACATTCAACATAGTCACCAGCTGATATCTATATCATCTATATCTATACCTGTCTCTCACAATTGCACTGACTTGCTGTGTACTGAGTGAGTTTAACAAATATTGGCTGATAATTCACTTTGTTAAACCAGCTTTTATAATCTGGATAGAAAATTTAACAAGCTTTGATGTGTAAAGAAACACTGTATGTGGATGTGCCAACTATATTTTGTCCTGCAATAATCCAGGGGGGTTTTATTTTTTTCTTCTGCATCCCTTGATTTTTCACAATGGTATCTTATTTGAAATAAGGACAAAGGAAGAAATAAAAAGGATAACAATAAACTTGTGACTCAACTAGAGATAAATAGACATTTCAAAGAGAAAAAAGGAGAATTTGCTCATGAGTTTAATGGTTAAGAACACTGGGACTAAATATCAAGTTTATTTCTGTCCTTCCAAGTTCTGTCTGCAGGCTGCTGAGAATGACACTGTAACATGTTCTGATTTAGTGGTTATTTTACGGCTAGGACACTACAGTGTCCCTGAGTCTTTTTATGACTAGGAAATGACTGTGTCCCTGAGTGTTTCCACCTTGTTATAGAGAGAAATAATTGCCCTAAAACAAGATGGTGAGATGACTATCACAGCTTCAAAATATAAAGGCTGGAAAATATTTCATTTTTTTCAAAACTGTTACTGGCACCCCACTGAACTTTACAACAGCTGAAAAAGAGGTACTACACGAACCACTAGGTCTTTGAAAATATTGCTAGGTCATTAATATTTATAAAACATTTTAGAACACTATTACTGAAAGGTAATATTAAACCTCTTACCATTTAGTTATAGTTTAGATTTTTTTTCCTTCACTTACATTTATTTTGGACTCTGAAGTGTACATTCAGTTTACTTTCTCAAGGGTGGTTTAACACCACAGCAAGACAGATAGTGTAATTAAAAATTATTTTCTTTGAGAAACCTATTAAAACTAAAGTCTTCAGTGTGTGTTTATGGCATATC
This sequence comes from Limosa lapponica baueri, assembly GCA_002844005.1. Lineage (NCBI taxonomy): Eukaryota > Metazoa > Chordata > Aves > Charadriiformes > Scolopacidae > Limosa > Limosa lapponica. The sequence continues at coordinate 483,615 of KZ505722.1, forward strand.
ATAAAGCTGGTTTTGTGCAAGCGTGGAAAGTAATATCATATGTAAATAGTAAAGATTTTAAAAAAAAAAAGCCTGGAACTTTAACATATAAATTCTAAATCAAGGTTTTCTCAATAAAAACAGATTAAATATAGGAAGTTTAAATACAGATTGTCAGCATAACAACTGCCGTGGACTCTGCAAGGGGTTGTGCCAATTGCAGAAATAAAAAAACTTGAAAGCATTTGTGTTCATGTTCTAAGAAAGTGCTTTGGGACAATATAGTGTCATTGTTATACAGTGAACACTAAATTAAAACATTTGCAGTGTCATTCTCAGCAGCTTGCGGACCAAACTTGGGGGAAGAGAACTAAGCAAGTACTTATAGCAAGTCTATTAATTTGTAGTTTGTACAGACCTATGATAAGTGATCTTGTAAATGATTATATACTTTGATTTAAGGACACTGAAGACCACCTGGATTTCTGCATAACACAGATTCTGAAATATTTAATACCAATATCATTGGACTATGAAGACTGACATTTTTATTTATTTAGCAATCCTCCTAAGGTCAGCAAGATGGAATAACCAGTAGAAAAAATAACCATTCTATCTTAATAGCACAAAAAAAGGACTTTATTTGCATAGATGAATAAAGCTATACTTGTCAAAACTTGTCTATAAATACTCCAATACAGGATCATAGGATCATAGAACCATAGAATAGAGTTGAAAGGGACCTTGAAGATCATTGAGTTCCAACCTCCCTGCCATGGGCAGGGACATCTCCCACTAGACCAGATTGCTCAAAGCCCCATCCAGCCTGGTCTTGAATGCTTCCAGGGATGGAGCATCCACAACTTCCCTGGGCAACCTGTTCCAGTGTCTCACCACCCTCACAGAAAGGAATTTCTTCCTAATATCTAATCTAAATCTGCCTTCTTCCAGTTTAAATCCATTAGCCCTTGCTTTATAACTACACTCCCTGATAAAGAGTCCTTCCCCATCTGCCCTGTAGGCCCCCTTCAGGTACTGGAAGGGGCTATAATGCCTCCTCGGAGCCTTCTCTTCTCCAGGCTGAACAACACCAACTCTCTCAGCCTGTTGTCATAGGAGAGGTGCTCCAGCCCTCTGATAATTTTTGTGGCCCTCCTCTGAACCTCCTCCGAACCTCCTCCGAACCTCCTCCAATAGGCCCATGTCCTTCTTATGTTGAAGACTCCAGAGCTGGACACACTACTCCAGGTGGGGTCTCATGAGAGCAGAGTAGAGGGTCAGAATCACCTCCCTTGATCTGTTGGCCACACTTCTTTTGATGCAGCCCATCTGCATCTTTTGATGCCTCTTTTGATGCAGTATCATACTCTTCAAATTTTGTTTTTACAATAATCAAGAAAGAAAAAAATATTTAATTTTTGGTTTCAAAAATCTTCACAGTATACTCTAAATACTGTTCGTTTACTCTGTTCTTTTCTATATAGGGGTACTAATATGAACATTTAGGAATCCCAGTATAAAAAGTAGAAAAATCTAGTTTTGCTCATATGCTGTCCCTGCGTGGAAAGGCTGATTTATCACTTCAGAGTGCCTTAGTGTGATATTGGCATACATGGTTCCATCCTGGCAATGATATCTCTGTAAGTATGTGTGAGTGTTTGTATGTGAGACTATGCATGCATATTCATATATGCATATAGATACAATCACATGTGTATATACATTTACATACACACACATATCTATGCTGAATTGAATTAGTTACAAGAGACAGAAAATGTAGTCTTCAGTTTTTAAAATTGTTCAACATTTTATAAGACGTTCTACTGAAATTTTCAGAATAACAATTATTAGATGGATTTTTTTTTGGCAACAAGCAGAGAATGTAAGTAAAAGTTCTCTACCATTAAATACCTTCAGCTCCCTTTTTTTCTTATACATCATTTTTTACTGTTTGTAATGTTGCATTGACCTTAAAATTGTCAGCGGCCAAGGCTGAAATAGCAAAAATGCAGCTTTCAATTCTTCTTTCTTATGCCATCTACTTGTAAGGGTTGAGGGACAAGAAAAGAAAAACAAAATAACAGTTTGGTTTGGGTAGTTATATTTTAATGAAACAATTATGGCATGAGAAAAATTATAGCAAGCTTGGAATCTTATTAAAAAAGATCCAGTTGAGATTATTGGACAGAGTGCAGGAGAGCAAGGTCAAAGAGAAAGGCAATTGATTTATAAACAAATGTTGATTCTATTTTTCTAGATATGAATGGGACTTATGTTATAAGGTACATGCTTATGTATGTGTGTAGTTTTTAGACAGAACAGATATATAACAATACATTTGAAGGTATTTCCTCTTCATCTCACACCATTTGGCTGGGGTAATTGATGTAAATATTGTGAGAAAAATGTTCTCCTACAATATATAATGCTGTCAGAATGCAGAAAAAGTTTTCAGAAAATATAAATTCTTTTTCCAGCATGAACTGATTACTGAATCAATGTGATTCAGAAAAGTATACCTTCATAGGTATTGTCATAAACAAGGTTACATGAAAGCTGGCAGCTCCCTAGGCACTTTAATGGAGCTACGTTAACAATCACTGAGACTTAACTGGTATAGTGTACTCATACAAATATTCAGAGAGACAGCATATGAAGCATATGAAGAGCATATGAATAGTTACTGTGCTTATAGTAAGTTGAAACAGGGTAGAGTTTCCTTTACCAAAACAAGGATGACAGAGTTGCTTAGCAATATTAAAAAAAAACCACAGGGGAAGTCAGGGAAATTTGTCATTCGGGCAGGAAGAAGGAGCTGGGTCATTCTGTGTTTGCCCATACTGCAGCTGCTGGGTAGGTACAGAGACCTACATAGGGAAGGATCTTCTTAGACAGTCCTGGAGAATAGGTCCACCAGCAGACACTGTTGGCCCTAGTGTATGTAGATGCAGAATTGTAATCCTGCCTCCCTTATTCATGCATTTTGTGTGCACACACATATTCACAAAGTTAATACTTTTTCTTTAAGAGAAAAGTAGAAAACTCAAATTCAACACAATAACTAGAAGCATTACTTGAGCCCTCTGTAAAGAAAACACACTGAGAAATCCTGCTGGGAAAATAAATAAAAAGACATGATTGTAATCTTATAATTTTAGTTCTCCCCATGTATCTCTTAAATATATCACATTCATTAATTATTAAACACACATTAATAGCTAGGGCATTCTTTTTAACAAGAGCTATAGCATGAAATATTGGCCTAAGCTTTTTCGCCCTCATGTTGACATCAGATTTTATGTACAATGTATTGTGGGAGAAGGATGGAAGACTGAGCTGGATCAAATTTGAAATTCAGAACCCTGTGCCTTCTTAAATTACCTACCTGAGTCTGTGCACAGAAATGTGTGCTTTTCTGTGTGTATGACTGTGTTCAGCTCTGTATCTTTGTGCATAAAGAGGTGTCAGCTTCCTACGCCTATGCTCTGACCTATAATTAGCAAGCTCCAGCCTAATTGCATGTGTAAGCATAATGCCCAAGACACTTAAGTTCAGCATTTCAGCCAATCTTATTATCTTGGGAATAACGCTTCTCTACCATCATCTGGACAGCATCTGGCCAGCATAATGTGGGCACACAGCTATGCACACATTTTTGTAGACACGCCCTAGAATTTCAATTCTGCTCTTGTCACATAAGTCTAAAAATATTACCCACATGTAAAGGTAAGTTTGGATTTTTTCCACTTGTTTTTGTGGTGAACTGTACCTCATATAAACTTAATCTTTTTCTCACAAACAAGAAGCTCCTTGACCCTTACAGCTGTATTGTGCACTTGCCTTGAACTTGGAGCTTCCACTTCATAACATCCAGAGAGTTTTTTGAGGCCTTGGTGTTTTAGGTGAACTTTCACTTTGTATTATTTAATTCCATTGCATTTCTACTGTCATTTGGTTCTTCTTGTATATAGCTCCTGTATAGTACTCTACAAGTGTTAGTCAGCATCCAGTGTGACCCTTGAAAGTCCATTTAGTAATCTCATAAAACTCATTAATACCACTTAGTGACTGTTATTCAATTACCTTGTCTCTAATTACTTAGATGCTTAATGTTTACCGATATGGATTCAATCCTCTGAAACGGTAAGTGCTTAAAGTTTTGTTGGGTTTTTTTTTGAGATTTTAAGTGTCATTCCAAGGTGTGGTCAGTTAGCCTTGGCTGTCAGCCAAATGTTCACCCAACCACCCACACACACTCACCACCCCTCAACACTACATGGGGAGAAAAGAGGATGAGAAATCTTGTGGGTCAAGATAAAGACAAGGAGATTGCTTACAATTTACTACCACAGGGGAAACAGACTAATTAATTTAATTATTTAATTAATTAATTTGTTACTGATTTCGGTAGTGACAAGCAAGAAGATAAACACTAAATCAACACCTTTCTTCCCACTCTTTCCAGGTCCTTCCCTCCACACTGCTTTCACAACTCTGAGCACCATGGTGGGGATCTGTGTTTGGTCAGTGTTTGTTACACTCAGTACATAGCAGTTTCTCTCTGCCACTCCTTCCTCCTCTGACTTTTCCTCTGCTCTAGTGTGCATTGTCCGTGGGCCACAGTTCCTTCAGGAATATCCAACTGCTCCAGAATGAGCCCCTCCCCAGGCCACAGTAGATACCTACTCTGCCATGGAGCACCACCTTCTCTGACCTTGGTATTTCCTTTATTGTTTGTCACTCTTTTTGTTCCCTCCTCCTCTCTCTGTGCAATGTTTTCTACCCTTTCTTAAATATGATTTCCCAGAGGTGCCACCACCTTGACTGAAGGGCTCAGCTGTCCCCTGTGGTGGGTTGATTGTGGATCTGTCTGGAATAGGCTGTGTCTGGCACAGGGCAGACAATGACCTCTTCCTACAGAGGCCATGCCAGCAGCCCCATTCCCTCTTCTCTCCTCCCCCCTGCTACCAAAACCTTGTTACCTATGTCCAATACATTGGTTTTACACTTTCAGAAATATAGTTTCACTACTTAAGATATAATATTATATTAATTTTATTTCAACTATTTGCACCTTTTGGGACATTTTTTCACATCTCATAATGAGGCCTTAGATGAAAAATGTAAGAGATGTTTTAACACTTTGTGAGAGCTATTCTTTCTAATCTATAGTTTTAGCGCCAACAGGGGACTAAAAGTCATCTGGTCTAAGGTCCTGTATAATGCGGACCATAGAGTTTCAGCCATTGTAATTTATTCTGTTCTGATCCTGATAAATGGTTTTTGATTAAAGCATATGCATTAGATGTGCTTAGAAGCCGTGACAAAAACCTGTTGAATTCAACAGTCATCGCCACTGTCTTCAGTTTGAGTTAAGTGTGAGGAATGACCGAAATCCTTTACAGAATCACATGGCTGAAACCGGAGGCATCATTAACCAATATCCAGGCATGTGAGAAATCTCAAGTACTAGTTGCACCATATGTTCTAATATGCTTGATGGAGTTTCATGCAGAATGCTTAAACTGTCTATTTAAATAAATTTTAAAAATAATAATAATAGAAAATAGAAAACTTCATGGAAATATAAAGATAAAGAACAAAAGCCACCAAAGACAACCAGGAAACCTTTTGCAGAATGTCTGACTGATAAACAGATGAGAAAAGTTTTGCAAGATGTGTGAAAGGGAATAAAGAAACTAGTTTGGCTGTTTTCTTCACAGAAAATTTTCCATGCATTCTTTGTAAGTAAACACTGATGCATGGAAGAAATACCAGATTCTTTTATGCATTTCTCTTTTTGATACAAGTAAACAACTTCTGGACAAAAAAATTACTTGGAAAAAAAATTCCTCTATTTTCCATGCAGTTATATAATCTAATTTTATATACTTTTTAAAAATATAGAGAATCTAATGCTTTTCTCTTTGTGAAAATTGTTTATTCTCAGGTTTTTGTGTCATTAGCACCACCTATTTCCTTTCTACACAATGCAGTCCATGACCCAAACATGATCTGTTCCAGTAAAACAAAGAGCGATTTTCTATTGACATCCTTGACAGAAATCTTCCAGTTCAGCACACAAATAGGAGAGTAACATTGCTACTCAGGTGAACTGGTGCAAGGGAGCTGTGTTGATTTACCAAATCTCTGATAACATATTGACAATGTCTGTAAGGTATATCCAGTCTCATTCATAACTTTCAGTTAATCTGAAGTGAACCCTGGGGTATCAGTCTACCAGCCCATGGCCAGGAACCTGAAGAGATCTCATGTGGAGAACCAGTGCACAATGACTGTCATCAGCTTTTATATATAGATTTCCCTCCTAATAATCTAACATGTTGAGACTGACTGGTGAATACTCTGTCCAGAGGGCATATCTGGATCAGGTGATCAGAAGCACCCCAAGTTCAGTAATTCAATCTTTGTTACTAAGTAGAGGTTTTGCATAAAGGACAGTAAATTAATTTCCAAGTACATTCTTACAATCTACGGTGCCATATTTTCTGAGGGTACTAAAAACGTTTTGTCTCACACTTCAATGGTGGACTGACTCAACAAACGGGCAATCAAACGTAGCTTAACTGCAGGTTAAAAAGGCAAAAGTCAATAAAGACAAACGTGTACAAAGGGCAAAGCTGTTAGCAGAAATTTATTGATATCCTTCAGTGTCTTGTCCAAGCCTTGCTCTTTATTGCTCTACTTCTGTCCTTACAGGAAGGAATCACTCAAATCCACATATAGAAAATAAACAGAGCAGCTACCACCCAAATCTCGCTGTTTCCCTCAAATCAACAGCTGCTTTTCGGAACATGTTGCTTTTGTCAAGTGAGGCTGTGGTTTAACTCCAGAGGCTTGCCTGTGAGTGAAGAAAGCACAGCCAAAGCCACCAGCAGTGTGATTCAACTTTCAGCAGCCAGAGTTAAGCCTCTGGAATTGTTACCCCCTAAAGGAAGATAAAAGCCCAGGCAAGGGAATTAGTATGAATTTTCACTGTTAAACAGCCATGTATACCACTGAGAAGGATGCCTGCTCTCTTATTGCTGCTACTTACTATTGCTCTGAGTAATGATACTAAAGAGCTAACGACTAAGACAAAAGGAAAAGAAAATAAGAAAATAGGGGGGATTAATAAAAAATGGGGATGGAAAAACACAGGTTTCTTGTGACAAGTAGTCAAAAAAAATAAGTACGTAAGAAAGAGCTAGAAACACAGCAACTATAGGAATCACTCTTGCAAGCCAATGTATTACATAGGATTATAAGAAGGTTTTTTCCTGCAGGCTGTGGTAATTTATACAATTCAGTTTTGATTTCCATTAAAATGAAGGGGAGACACTGTATTTTAAGTACAATAAAGTGAACAGGCTGAAGGATTGCTGATGGGAATTTGCACTTAGAGGAGAGGGAAAGTACTCTTCAAACCCAAGGTCTGTGCGCTGAAATGTAAGTTTCTTTAATTGTCCTTATATCTTGATACAAAAGCAAAAATCGAGAGGCATTTTCAAAGAAGCCTAAATGTACTCAAACCTCAATGACTTTTAATATGATTTTCATGTCAACAGCCTTGGTGTCTTTTGAAAATCTTCACCTAGAAGACTAGTGGAAGTTGGAATGGCCTCAGGACTTCACTTACTCTTACTTTGTTGTTTTTGTCCC
>KZ505722.1:492081-534999 GCA_002844005.1 Limosa lapponica baueri
CTTCCAACCAAGACGATTCTATGATTCTGTGATTCTATGATTGTGATGTCTCTAGGATCCCTTTTACTCTGTTGTCTTAATTGCTAATGGTTGTGATATTTTGTAACCTGCCAATGTGCAACTTTTTCAAACTGGCAGCCCGTCACAAGTGGATTTCCCCAGGGACAGATATTTTCAACGCTGTGTAATATCTTCATGAGTGATCTGGATGGTGGGATCAAGTGTATCCTGGTGAAGTTTATCGATCATACCAAACTGAGCAGGGAAGGGGACACTTTGGAAGGGAGAGCCACCATACAGAAAGACCTGGATAGGCTGGAAGAGTGGGCTAACAAGAACCTTACAAAGTTCAACAAGGATAAGTGTACAGTCTATTATAGATGGAAATATTTGACATGGTTATGATTTAGTAGCAATTCAAAATTTATTAGTGATTTGTGATAGATCAAGAGTTTAAGTTTTAGCAGCACATTAACCAATTTAATGATTTACAAGATGATTTAACAAAAGAATTTGACAGTGACTTAATTAAAGATTAGAAGATAGCAAGATTCACACTGACTTACTATAAGGTATCCTAAATCAATACATATACATATAAGCACAAACATACAAACACACAGCACTTAAGGGGTAGCACACACACCTACACCTGAGCTTTTAACTACTAGGACTAAAGGTCCCTTCACAACAAGTGACTCCAATGAGTCAACAGGTGCCCCTTTTACATGTGCACAGACAAATATTTGGATCTAGTAAAATATAAGATCATCCACATTTGTAAGAGCTAAGAGGGAAGGGAAGGGAAGGGAAGGGAAGGGAAGGGAAGGGAAGGGAAGGGAAGGGAAGGGAAGGGAAGGGAAAAGGATCCAAAGATTTGATTTAAATTTTTATAGAGTAGCAAACACTACAGCTAGAGAATAAAAAGTTCTAAATAAAGGAAGTGAACATTTATTTAGGCTCATTACACTTGGTAATAAAATGTAATATCAACCACTAGAAGACAGATCAATTAAAGGGAGCTTTTAAAAACTCTTCATGAAAATTCTTCATCTTCTAATGGGGACAGGAGGAGAGGACAGGCCTGTGTGGGCACAGAGAATCCATCGTAATATCTCCCTTCCTCTTTCCAGACCCCAGAAACAAACTTTGATTGTGAGAAGGAATAAAGATAAACAAAAAAGCCTGTTTCTACTTTGTTTTTCAAGTGAGAAGTAGACTTCAAGCATTTCACATTTTCCTTCTAGGGTTGGGTATCATTGCTGTCATCGTAAGATATTCTACATCTTTCCCATAGTTTGCCCTTATCCTCACCTCATATATAATCAGCTAAAACCCCTTTCATGGCACTACCGATGGGGTTTTACCAAGTTCATAACTTCCAAAACCCTATAAGACAGAATTTCCTGGTGTATAGGATCTAACAAACAGATCAGTGAAGAGAGGCAGAGAGGGTACATTTGGGAAAGACATCTCTGAAAACCCAGAGCAACTGTGTGTTCAGTTCTTTGGCCAAGATGCTTGATTTTTCAAAGTCTGCGAAAAACTTCCTTGAGGGATATAAATTTTACAAGACCTACCATGTATCATTTTATTTTCTTCTTTGTCAGAATGCCATTTTTTTTAGATCATTAATACCATTTTCTGTGGGTGTTTTAGTCACTCATATGTAGGGGAGATTTCGTTTCCTGTATCTTAGGTATGGCTCATTAATGGCTCATTTCTTAAAAGTATTTGCCAACTTTAATTCAGCCACCAACCCTAGGATACCCAAACAGCGATTAGATACAATATATTCTTCCTAATGTGCTTCCTAATCATTGCTCAGTTTATGTCAGAAGCAAAGGATGTGAAAGATATTGTCCCCAGCTGTCTACTGTTCTAGCATTAGCTATAATTTACTAAATTAGCTTGGAGTAAATCCTCTAGGATGCAGTAAATTTTGTTTAATATATAGCAGGCCAAACTAAGCACAGGATATGTGTGCATTCAGCTGATGTAGATCAGCAATTCTTGCTGCTACAACTCTTCTGCAAAGTATGTTGAATAAATATGACTTCCTCTTTATCATTCTCTTTTGTTTCTTTTTTTAAATTATTTTTTTATTTGTAAAAGATTCAAAAATAACCATTTGTCATGCATACCAGATTGCTTTCCAGATTCCATTTTATATTTTATATTCTGGACTATTTATTTTTGTGAATGCCTTTTTTGAATCTTATTATACCATTTTCCCTAGTAAGTGATTAATTGAGGTTCCTATATTTTGTCAAAGCAAAATAATGATGATTTCACTCAGTGTATCCCCAGTTCTGATTTTATGATTCCTGTCTCTGATGCTCAGAAGGACACCAATTCACTTCATAAAAGAATTTGGGTGATGAGTGGTATATTTTCTTCTATTTTTTCTAACAATAAGAGCCTTAAAAGTAATGTGATGAGACTTCAGAAGAAAAATAATTGATGACAGAAACTGGATAGAAGAAACTATATGGAACAGATCTCCACAAATAACGGGTAACTGTTTAGGTGGCTACCAACTCTCATCCTGCTATTAAATCTTTAGGTGTTTTATTTTAATATTGTTCTGGAAGTAAGAACTTGAACTGAAGTCTTTCCCCTGGGTAACTGGTCTAAGAGTCAAGGTAATGAATAATTCATGCATATTCTTTTCTTCTGTCTAGCCCAAATACTTGGTCATTTCATGAAAACAGAATTAAATGTATCAGGGGAAAATGAAAATTCCCTAATCTATGAAATTATATCACATTTAATATTTTTCCATGGAAATGAAGTCAAATCCTCTCATACAGAACAAATTTTCACTCCCTGGGAGAAGAAATCAATGAAATAATGAATAGCGGATACCACATTTCCATTGCCTTTGGCACTTAACCTGCAAACAAGCAGGTGTCTGTGTATCCCATTTGGAGGCTAAGAACCTTCTTAGAGCAATGAATTAGCTACCTTAGTCTTCAAAGCAGTTGAGCTTAATGCATCCTCTTCTGCTATTATCCTTTTGACTTTCTTTGGCATCCCACTACATCAGTAGGCTAGGTTTCCTGTCTCCAGCTCACAGATGCTTAATTTCTTCTAGACATGAAGCTAAGAAGTAAGCACTTCACTCAAGCACACAGATGCTAGGAATTAAAGAAACCAGAGACTGGGTACTATGATAATCAGTCTTGCAATACTTATTTCTTTTCTGAATCTACTTCTCAGATTCTCTCTGATTTAATTCAGAGAGAATAGTTCTTCCCTGCTTTTCAAACCATAAACACCTGCAAGGTGTCCTAATGCACCCTCTTACGGTGCATATAAGCATCTTATTCCAAGATGTACTAGATCTACTCAGAAGGACAACATTAAGATAGAAAAGAATCTTGGCACCTTCCACAGGGAGCTTACTTGCTTATATATCCAAACGGCATCTAGCACATTTTCAGTTTATGAATTTCTAGAAAACTAACAAGGAACACAGAATAGAGAGGTGGATTCCCTTCAGTGGGACATTAGGCATCAAGAATTCTTCAAATAAGGAGATAAATAATCCATCTGGTATCCACTTTCTAAAGTGATAATTATCTGTTTCTCTGTAAATTTATGTAGGTAATTCATTACAGCCCATTAGTAAAAATACTCGCGGTGTATGTAATGTTACTATTGCTGGTACTATTACTATTAGTGTTATTGGTACTATTACTGTTACTATTATTAGAGTTATTATTATCTCATCTTCCAGTCATGAACCAGGATCTTATTGTCCTAATTCATTTTCTGGTTTAAATTGAAATTTCTTTTGTATTCCCTTTAATAGCTTGCATACATTGTCAGAAATTCACTTGTTGCCTATGAAGCAATGAGGATTGCCAAATTTGGCACAGAATCTTTCAGTCTCTAAGAACAAGAGATCTTCTAAGAGGAAACTGCCTCTCCCTCTCTTTCTCATACACATGTTCATTCACACACGCATATATAACTGGAAACAAAAAAGATATTCAAAGAATGTTTAAGATGGCTGCAGAAAGCAATGAATGAAAGGAAATGTTAGTCTAGGGTGAAAGGTACCATATGTCCTCAAAAGCCTTGGCACAATGGGGAACCCCCAAAATAGCGTTTTTAATGCACCCTGTCGTGCCTAGGTATTGCTGGACATATGGTACATTTCACCCTGAACTGTGAATTTCCTGAAACAGCTGTAATGCTCTTTTAATGTTTTTCTGGATAATGACACATTCGCAGCATACACTATTTAACCATTCTTCCCTGACCCTTTAGGGGGCCCATGTGCTTTATCAGTCTATAGAAAACAGGATATCAGTGGATCATTTATCTTTTGGTTGTATAAATATGTCTTATTCATTGACATATTCTCCACAGCCTCGAAGTTGTTGGTGACTGTTCACCGTGAGAAGTCCAGCAAGACATTCAAGATTTCTGCCCTTTGGTAAGATCACGAACAGGATCAAGACACAGGCACATAATAGAGGTAAGCACGAGAGTAGCTCTTTGCTTTGATAGTAGTACAGTTCATTTCATTATTTTAAATGGAGAAAAGTGCATAGGCATGCATGGATGAATCAAGATGGACCAAACAGACCCAAGTGAAAACATATAAGATAATGAGATAATATGATATTGCTTTACATGTATTATTTTCCCTGTAGTTCTAATTCCTCTGTGTAGCTCATCCTGTGGCATGTCACCCTTTATATACACCACAGCATCATTAATTTTTTATTTCACTGCTGATTGGTAAATTGTAATTTCTTGATTATTATGATCAGTTACTGGCAGTGTGAGATCTAACTTATAATTCCATTTGGGCAAATAGATCAAAGGAGAGAAATTGCATTATCTGCAAGATTATCTCTTCCTTGTTATTTAAAAAAACCCAAATGTGTAAATTTTTGGATTAAAAAGCTTTTACAAATAATCATTTCATCTAAATAAAACTGATTTTCTCATACCAGAAACATTATTGGAACAAATATCTTACCATCCTTTAGGGGAATTACTGATTGATGAAAAACTTTAGGTTAAATTTTTAAAGGCTGTTCATTATTTTTTATTGTTACTGCACTTTCCTTTTGTTATCACCTCCTCTCTGTAAAGGGGACAGCATATTTTACAGGACCTCAGTCTCTTCACCACTTCTGTGGAGTAATGCGCTGCACAAATAGAATTTTTATACGACAAGCCAGAGCAATCGGGCACCTGAGTGGTTCAGAGAGATTGGTACTATAGCTTTACATTAATTTAATCTTCTCTTTCCTGAAACTTTAGATGACATATTCAATCACAACAGCTAAAAATAAGAAAGAAGAAATAAATAAGCGGTTTCCCCACTGTATATTTTATAGAAGTAGCATCTACTTCATTATGAAATCACTGTTTCCTGTACTGCATGAGAGATTATCATGTTAAATAGCTCTCACATGTAGAATTGAACTGCTCTTTTATTAAAATAACTGTTTCCAGAAATGCTGCGGTCAATAAAAAGTGCATATAAATTTGCTATTTTGACCCACAAAGGGCAAAAAGTCACAAGAAATGAGAGTTTAACTGGTTGCTGGTTTGTTGGTTTTTTTCCTGCAGGATTATATTCTAGAGTTTTGTATGTCCCCCAGTAATACCCAATGTGCTGGTCTGAAAACTGATGTTGCTGTTTTTCCAAGCTTATTTAATTAAGACAACACTGGCTCTGTCATAGGTCTTACTCACAAAAATGTTCATTTCTTACAGAGATTACTTCTACCCACCCAAATTTCAAATCAATCATATTCTGTCAGAGGCTGCATCAGTTCTGTCCCAGCTCTCTACTTTCACATCAAATTTGCAAAGCAGATCCTCCTCCTCATTTAATTTTACCTGCCTGTTCTGTCCTCCTGCTTCTTCTGATATGCTACAGCATTTTCTTGATGCCTGGGGAGTGAAGTTGCAAGGTCCTCCCACCTTTTCAGGAGGAGGCACTGCACTGAGGAGGAATAAGTAATGAAGAGAACAGAGTAAAATATAGCAGAGTTTTCCTGCAGCAGAACTGACTTGCCTCCAAGAGGAAGGCAAACTGGGTAGGTAGGGGGTTGAATGAGTTTCCCTCCCCTCTCCCAAGTAAGACCAAAGTTGGTGAGAATACTGGAATTTGTTGCGTTTGTATCATAATACTCAGTCCTGACAAAATACACTTGCTGAATCTCACCGAAGCACAGACAATACAAGCTGAGCTCTTCCAGGGAGATGCGTTTGTCAACAGCTGTAGTAGAAACTGGAGAATCATTAGTATGACAATTCTGGTGACAACAAAGTGGTTTTCTATCTAGTGGGCTGTACTTTAATTATAAAATATTTGTGTGCCTTTTGATGTTTCAGAAAGCAAAGAATTAGAACTGTAACTGAAAAAAAGTCATGATCTTTAAATGGTCTGATTTTCATACGCCTATTTTAGGGTTTTCTAATATTTATGATTGAAAATATCCATACTATTGATACGCTAATTAACACTAATACAAAATCACCCTATGATAATCTGAACAAAACCAAAAAACACAAGTAAATGTTGATCTGATAAACTTTTTTACTTTGATCTATATCATGTTCTTCATGGTTGCACAGGAGAATACTAACAGGGCAAGAAGGGGGGTGCTTTCTCTGTTTTGGGTATAGAAACCTCATCATTATGGAGAGGTCTGAATCTCACAGTATTACACCCTGAGGTCATTAGTAACTTAAATTTTTACTTATATTTTAATGGAAATGAGCTTGTTCATTATCAAACTCAACAAAGGCTGGAAAACATGCTTCCAGCTGAGGTGGTTTAATTTTCAACATCGTTTGAATGGCTTGGACTTAATTGTCTGCTTCCATATTCTGTATATCAAATCCACGATCAATATAAAAACCTGGCAACTAAATTTTAAAATTCCATTCCTCTTGACTTGTCCACAATTTGCCAACTTTCCAGCACAGCACTTCCTGATCGTAAACCCAAACACCAGCTGTCACACATAAAAGTATTGATGAAAATGAAAACTCCTGGAACTTAACAGCAAAGCAAATGCTGAAGTGAAAGGTTTATGAACACAAGAGAATTTTTGAGGTTCTTAATGTTTGAAAGGAGCTCCATCCAAACTTCCCATTTTACTCCAAATAGCTAACCTAATAGCTCAATTGCTGCCCAGCTTGCAGATTAAAACTACAATTAAATTAAATTAAATTACACTTATCCACAAATTCCTTTTTCCAGTTTTACATCATATGGCCTTGGAAAGTAATATCAAAACGTGAGGGATGCTGTAGAGCATGAGGAGACCTTTTTTTTATTTTTTTTTTTTGTACAGAGGAAAAAAGGATTTTCAGTAAATAGTAATTGTCTAAAAGAAATAGAACTCACAGATTCACAGGGGTCTCACAAGGTGCTGATGTTATGGACCCTGAAGTTTTAGACATCAATAATTACTAGTCAAAATATTCAGTTATGAGAAGAGAGAACACAAAGACAAATCTGCACCTAATTAGATGGAAAAGGTGTCCTCTAGTTACCAGAAATCCACCCTCTCACAGGAAGAGATTGCTTGCTCCTTTGAAAACAGAAAGAAAATGGAGAACAGCATTACTTTCATATAAACCCAAATCCTACTAATCGACAGTATATAGGACTACAACTCATTCTGTTTAAGTAACATTGGGTAGAAAAATGGTGCAATGCTGTAGACACCTAGATTCACAAGCTGTCTTTTTTTTTTTTAAATTTTGCCACACGCTCCATATACTTTATAGATTCACTCTTGTATACAATTTTCCACTTTAAAAAGGGATATGAACTCCATGCAAACATGGGTTTTAATATTCTAGATGACTACTTATAAGCAAATGCTGTTCTTTTATATTGGCCTCTGTAAAACCCAGTGTACTATACCGTTCTTGCAGATTCTTGCTCTAGAAATGAAACATGTCTAAAATGTACTTGAGACCAGCTGCAGCTCAGACATATTTATGCATTCTTTGTTGGCAATAAACTGGTTATTCTCTCTAAAATACCTGCAAAATTTTGATTTTTTGATTTTTTTTCCCTTCATCCCTGTTTTGTTTTTGAAAACTGAAAATCTTTAATTAGCCACTAATTTACTTGGAAATGCACACATATGTGCACCTATTATAAAAATGTTGTCAAAACACCAAAATTAGAAAAAAAATAGGTAGGTCTAAGCATAAAAAAAAGGGCATCCACAAATTACTACTACCATCTATTGGTAATAGCTTGGAACTACAAGTTGTTATAATTTGTGTAACCGGTTAAATAATTGAACATTTGAGTCATGGCATCCTACCAGTAGAGAAACTTAAAATGGAAATAAGATATTACTTAAACCACTTGTAAGACAGCAGTTCTTGAAGAATATCTTCAGTGGGAGATGTGGGTATGTTTGGAGGTGTTCTTGTCTATTTTTGAGAGTTGAGAGTATAGTCTATGTTTTTCAATGAATTACCTTAATAAAGGCCCTGGAGCTAACATCCTTAATCATGCCAAGTAGTACTTTTTTCACTATCCAATAAAGAACTGCATAAAAGTTCTTCACAGTAACACAAAGTTTCAGTCCTTTTAGAGCACAACCCACTCCTGCGTTTCAGTAACCTGGGATAAGCACATCAACAGAAGTGAATGACTTTTGACTGGAACCCAGAAGAGCGGCACCTCTAAGCATAAAGCTGTTTGAATTTGGTAGTTGTCTGTCTAGGCTAGAGACTGGATTGTATTTGAAATCTGTCTGGATCTTATACACCCAAATTAGTGTTATAGAGGAAGAGCTTCCATCTCAACTGGGATCTATAGCTTGAAGGACTCTACTGTCCAAACACTGTCAATAGAGTGAATAAGACCACTTCTGTGTGACAGGACAAATAATTTGTGCAGAGAGCTGGACGGTCAGGTTCTTCTCCTGGCTTGAATGGGCTTGCACTCCCAGCTATCCTCCCAGGAGACTGTTTTTCCCACTGAGTATGCTTTATTCTGAGAGCAAGAGCAGAGTGTTCAACTACTGCTCTCACTGAAGATGAAGGACAATAAATCAACATTGGGGAACTCAAGGCAGGCCATGACTAGGACACTTGGGCATTTGGCTACCAGATAAGATCCTTTGTTTGCAGCTTTTTTTCCAAGAGTCCTTCTGCCTTTTGCAAGAGTCAGCCTCACCATCAAGGTGACTTACTTCCCGATGAATCCACAGGTATTCTCTGTCATGCACAAGTGCTCTGACCAGCAGTGTATCCAATGCCAAACCCATGACTAAACATTCTGAAGGTGCTCTCTGTGTTGCAATTTTCAAACGTATGTATATCCAGTCCAGAGTTATTAATTCTTCTCTTCAGGAAGTAATATAGAATTCACAACAAATGAATGGTGAAAAAAATAATCATTTTCAATAATCACTGACATTGTATGCCAGTTATTCCATTTTCACTTTTATGCCTGATTTTCTGTTAGACATCCCATTATAAAATATAAATGTTTTTTAAAGCAGAAATGTGTGCTGTGGAACCAGCCACCATAAGCAGTGGTTGGTTGATTAAAACAAGGAATTAATATTCTATTTCAAAACAAACAAAAAAATGAGTAAAACTTTATATCACTGAAACAGACCCATTCAGAGAGGTTATGCAAAATTTTTATATATCTTCTTCCCTAAAATACAGAAGACTTTTCCTTATTTAACAGATACAGAAAAACAAACAAACAAACAAACAAACAAAAACTGGTTCTTATCCTACGAGGAGGGATTAAAATATTAGTTTGCTGGTGCAATGATAGCAGTGGATATTGACTTTACTGACTAGTTTCTCAAAATCAGGGTCTCTACTCTGTGCTAAACTAATTTTCTCTCCTCCCACAGTTGCTTCTTTCCAGTCCTCAAAGAAGGATCAGATGTTAATGTCATACCTTCGCCATGTACTCTTTCAACACTTGCGGTGGATGTATTAGTTTTCCAGATTATAGCCACACCTCACCAACATCATATTCGTCTCCTGACCTTGCTTCCACCTCTGCGTCCAACATAGATCCCACTCAGACTGGTGATTAAATTGAAGTCTGCTTCCACAAAGCTGAGGACAAGACAACTCCATTCCCAATGGATGTGGAAAATTACATGGTGAAAGCAAAACAGTTACTTCAGGGACAATTTTCCCCAAAAAAAACTCAATGTCCTGAGACAGAGTGAGCTCCATGGCCCCTAAAATGAACAGTCATAGACTTTATGCCTGTATCTGCTCTGCTGTGATAAACTGCTATTTGAAGGGGTTCTCTCCCCAATAAGAGTGGTTTAGGGTGAAAAAAGGAAAAAGTTGGATGTACAAAAACAGGAACCATGGGCAAGGACTGCTGGGGCTGAGTACTGCAATTCCTGGGAGGCTGCTGTCTTCAGAAGCTGATTTTGCCATCAAAATCCCATCATGCTGTTGCCCTAGGCAACTTCTTGCTTTGCCTAAGGACATCCCTCGTGCCTAACAGCACACACACCAGATTTAAAATTGCCACTGTTCCCATTTCTAACACCTCTGTTACATCCCAGCATCAGCATAACTTTGAAATTGTTCAGAAATTGCTAGCAGGAAACATGTTAGTGTCTGGGTTCCCTTCTTGCCTAAAAACATGACCTGCAAAAGGTATTATCCCTTAGTAATTTGGGAAAATTGGTTTTCATTCCATTTGGTTAATTCATGTTAGCTGAATCTGACCTAAGCTTCTGCTTACTGTAATCAAGACATAGCAGGAGATGAGAGTGATAATCTTTATAGTTTTTAATATGAAAATACCTTTGGGTAAATGTCAAAGATTTCCTCCTGCCCTTTGTGTTACTGTTGTTTGGTGAAGGCAGTTTTTGCAAAACTGTGTAAAATGTATATTTGCTTGGCTATATTTGTGCAATGTAACAAGTCAGAAATATTATGTCTTTGATAATGAAAGAACAAATTTTTGAGCACAGAAAAAAATGTAGAAAGAGCTTGAAACATATTATCTCTCTCTCTCTCTTTTTTTTTAACCTGCAGTTTTCTCTTGTGCCTACCCGTAAAGCAATTTTTGAAGTACTTCACTGCATTTCAAAGAGGCAGTTACAATCTCCATCATGCAAATTGTCCAAGTATTCATTTAAAAGCAATATTTTTTGTGCTTGTCAGACTGAAGGGCAGAGAAAGGAGCAACTTTCCCATCCCATGGGTGATATCAAAAGGGGTGGAGAATTCACCCAACTGTTAAAACCTTAGCAGATTCCAACTGAGTCATACTTGTCCTTCTTTTTTTAACTCCCTTTTTATTTTTTATTTTTAGTCTAGAACTCCTTCATTCAGGTCTCTAACTATGACCATACTTGCTGTAGCCATGGTTAACAAAAAAAATTACATTTGTAATCTCTTGTAATACAGAAGCTGATATCTGTTACTGCTTCTGAACTATAAAGGGGTTGAACAAAATTTTCTTCTTGGTTTCTGTTTCCTGTCTTTCACTGATAACTCAGAGATGGTACGGTTAAAATTGTCTTGTAACTTGATGTAACTTCACAGAACTGCACTGAGGAGATGACCTTCAAAAAAGAAGTATTTACCCTGAAAACATTTTGTTCTTGGAGGGTCATCAAATGAAAAAGTTGTGGTTTTTTCTTCAGAAACAATGGCAAAACTTTATCATTGGCACTGAAAAGAAGACTGGTACCACCTTGTGAGATAAATTGATAATGGTGTTTCCCTTCTTTTTTTTTTAATATAGGGTGTTGAAGTTACAGTGCATGCATGGTGAATTCAATATGCCATCCTTTACTGGCACCCCCTCTGAAATAAAAGACACATGGCAAAAGATATTTTTTTTCTGACAAGACGATTGCACTAACATTCCCTTTTGCTGGCATGGGACTGCTAATGTAAGCACAGGTACAAAGGTACAACAGGGAGGTTCCTCCAGTGATTTGTTGCCTCATAACATTTGTGTGCTCTGGGGCTTTCCGTCTCACAGGGCCTGCCTCAGCTGCAGACAAAGGGATGTCTGCAAGGCCATAGGTATATCAAAGTGAGCTTTAACCTGACTCTGCCTGGTATTGAATGCAGAGTGGAAGTCTGTTGAAGCACAGAGTTTGATAAAGACAAATTTTTCAGGCTGTGTTGAACTTCCTGCCACAAGAGCTATGTTGATGCTGGCAGTTTAACCCTTGCTCATGTGTTTCTTTTAACTGCAGTGCAGTCATGCTGACATACCTTTTTTCCTGCTAGAAGTCCTTATTCTCATCAATTGTTCCCTGTTAGACTGAATTGTAGGATGAGAATTCCACAGCCAGTGGTTTAGTTAATCAATAATTTTGACTCTTTTGTTTTTAACTTGAGTTTATTTGTAAAAATTTGGGCTAGGAGGTGATTTTCTCAGTTCTGATAGGGGATGGGCAAATGACATGATAGTTAGCCTAATTAGGGCATGTCCAATAACCATACTGTGGAACAGCATAGAAGAAGTTCCTTGGAAGCTCATGCTTAAAGAAAATGTAATGCTTTTATTCCCTTATTTTTAGTTTTTCTCCTCAGACATTTTAAAGCAAGATACTCCACTTGCTAGAATTGATTTTTTTTAATGCAGTATGAGGCATTAGTAACTCATTTTAAAGAAGAAATTGAATATGGTGACTGGAAGGATGAGACAGCAGTTCTGTCCTCGCTTATTTGGTTATGGCAAAATTCCCAGAGCCCGTTCCATACAGGTACTTATTGTGTACAGCCTATAGAGTACAAATAGGAAACTGCAACTTAAGAAAAATGAGTGTCAGGAGATTAGAAATGAAACTAAAGCTCATGTTGGAAGGAAAATAAATCAAGAGAGTACTTTGATTTCTTCTATTTAAAAATAAAATAAAAATGACAATAAAAAAAATATGGCAATAGCAGTTGATATGCTGAATAAGCAAGTGAAGAGCTACAAATCCCGGGTGGATTCTCTGCTTATCTTCATTCTCAATTTATTGTACTACATGATGCACTACAAAGGTGACCAAATTCATTTTTTGAATATGTGCCAAGCTACATAGCAGTATGAATTCATTTTCTACCTGCCAATTTACCTCACTCTTGAGATGCAATATCCCCGTATCATTTCAGTTTTCCCAACCTCTTTGGGGCAGAGACTGTTGATCTTTTATTTCCTTTTATGTAGCTATTTCTTGAGGTATACATTTGAGGTAGGCAAAGAAAGGATCCAAGCTACTAGACCCAAATTAATTTTTTCTTGGCCAAATATATCATTCCAAAGACAAGATCACTACAGTCACTCCTTCAGCATATCTTTGTTTTCTTTAAAAGCCCCAGCAGAACACAGCTACGTAAATTATGCCTGAATATTTTCCCGAGGATACCACATGTTCATCCTTTATAGCAGTGAGAGGAACACAGAGATGTGAGTTATTCAAGTATTTTCTGAAGATGAGTGAAATTCAGCAATTTGGTAAAGTATGTCACAGTGGAAGTGTATTGCATAGCCCACGCATGATAAATATACAGTAACTGGAAAGCAAAAATTTCTTGTTTGTTGTAATACTATGTTATGCATGAATAGAGCTGTCTTATGAAAAGCCTCGTAATAACTATTGGTACCTGGAGGTGGAGTAGAAAGCAAAAGTAGGTGAGACGCAGGAAGATGAATTAATTCAACAGTATTTCCATTTAGATGAGGAACAGATGTAACTGTCAATACATAAATAGCTCAGGTACTGTTTTATTTCCATATTAAGGTCAAAGCCTACATAAAATATGCTTATACTTGCATGTAAAATGTAGATTATTTTAAGTAATAATGTAAGAATGTAAGTAGATTATTTTAAAATTTCACTTTTTTTTTTCAGGATCATAGTTTTTTTTTTCTTCTTTCTTCCTTCCTCTCCTCTTTTCCCCAATTCAGTTCTTCAGTCTTTAGTACAGTGAAAAACTTCAAACTGCAAATGTGAATCAAGTATAAACTGACCATTTAGGCCTCTAATGACATCATGGCATTTATTTTTAATCCAAAAAATTCAAGAGAGATCAGAAACTTAAAATGAGGACCATTTTCCCTTCATTTTTATTCACAATTTGTGGTAATTAACTCTGGTTCTGACCTTTAACTGCTGAAATCAGTGGCATAGGCTTTGGTCCTTGTTGATACCTTTGAAGGAACCTTTTAGAATAATTAAAAGGAAAAAAACACTTTAAAAAATTGTTTTATTTGTTTGTGTTATCAAAATGTTGTGGAGCAGATTGGGTCTTTGTGTTTTCCAGTTTGTTCAGCTGAAGGGAAGGAAACTGTTAGTGATTGTACTGGTTTTGCATGGCAAGCTTTTGCTAGCCAGGGGGCTACAGAAGTGGCTTCTGTGAGAAGCTGCTAGAAGCTTCCCCAGTGTCTGATAGAGCCAGCTGGCTCCAAGACAGACCTCCTGCTGACCAAGACTGAGCCCCATGAGTGATGGTGGTAGAGCCTCTCTGATAAAATATTTAAGAAGGTGGAAAAAAACCTGTGGAACACCAGCAGCAGTCAGGAGAGAAGACTGAGAATATGTGAGAGCAACAACTCTGTGGACACCAAGGTCAGTGAAGAAGGATGGGGAGGAAGTGCTCTAGGCACCTGCAGCCTCTGGTGAAGACCATGGTGAAGCAGGTTGCCCCCCTGCAGCCCATGGAGGTCAGTGGTGGAGCAGATATCCACCTGCATCCTGTAGAGAACCCCACATCAGAGCATGTGGATGCACCCAAAGGAGGCTGTGATCCCATGGGAAGCTTGTGCTGTAGCAGGCTCCTGGCAGGACCTGTGGACCCATGGAGAGAGGAGCCCATGTTGGAGCAGGTTTGCTGGCAAGACTTGTGACCCTGTGGGACCCACAGAGTCCTGAAGCACTGCACCCCATGGAAGGGAAACATGCTGAAGCAGTTTGTGAAGAACTGCAGCCCATGAGAAGGACTCACGTTGGACAAATTTGTGGAGGACTGTCTCCCATGAGAGGGACCCCATGCTGGAGCAGGGAAAGAGTGTGAGGAGTCCTCCCCTTGAGGAGGAAGGAGTAGCAGAGACAACGTGTGATAAACTGACCACAACCCCCATTCCCCATCCCCCCTGAGCTGCTAGAGGGGAGGAGATAGAGAAAATCAGGAGTAAAGTTAAGCCTGGGAAGAAGGAAGGGCTGGAGGAAGGTATTTTTTAAGATTTGGTTTTATTTCTCGTTATCCTACTCTGATTTGATTGGTAATTAATTAATTTTCCCCAAGTCAAGTGTGTTTTGCCTGTGATGGTAATTGGTGAATGATCTCCCCATCCTTATCTCAACCCACGAGCCTTTCATTATATTTTCTCTCCCCTGTCAAGTTGAGGAGGAGGAGTAATAGAGTGGCTTTGGTGGGCACCTGGCATCCAGCCACTGCAATGATTCAGGCTGGCATATGACTCCTCATTTTGTGCTGGCTGAGTTATAGGGGCTGATGTTTTGGTAATGTGCTACCAAAATTTCCCCAGCTTCCTAGCCATTACGACTGCCTTCTGTACCATGTCTTCAGATATACAATTTATCTGGTTACTTATCCACATCCGACCCCAAACTTCCATGACACTGTGCAAGCATTCATGGATGCTTAAAACAGGATATATTCTGGCTGTGTCTCTCCTAATGTACTGAGATAATGGTTTATCTACCTTGCTGAATGCTGAAACAGAGACTGTTTTCTATTATACTTTCAAGACTTTTGGTGTCAGCAAGTGATGAATAATGAAAGATTCTTTCCTTCAGTAATGGCTTTATATAACAAACTCACTTGATAAAGCAAGGAATTTCAGAAGGTGAGGGGAGCTCTTAGATTTAAAACTAAAGCTCTAGACATGAATATCTCAAGTACATAAATGCTTCATTGCTCTGACAGGGGAGAATGGCTAGTAATTGACTGTCTTAGTAGGATTCAGTATTGAAAGA
The DNA here is from genome assembly GCA_002844005.1 of Limosa lapponica baueri. Classification (NCBI taxonomy): domain Eukaryota; kingdom Metazoa; phylum Chordata; class Aves; order Charadriiformes; family Scolopacidae; genus Limosa; species Limosa lapponica. Next base: position 508,038 of record KZ505722.1, read on the forward strand.
TCATTACATAAGCAGAAAGAGCCATTTGGAGTAAGTCTACGCATTGTAATCACAGAATAAGAGTTTCTAACGAGACAGTTGCTGGAGTGTTAATAACAAAAATGAAAAGCTGGTGATTCTTCCAAGCATGCAAATCACTGGAAGTTTCACATGTGCATCGAAGTCAGAGAACTGCCTCAGAGGAACTATTTCAGAATTTTCTATAGACTTGAGACTGCACTGAGTTTCTAGATTGTAAATAATGCTTCAATTATGTTTTAAACATCAAAAAATCTTAATACTCTTGGAAAATCGCCTTTGATGTGTTTTTCTCTGTTCTTTTCCCCTCTATTTCATTCTATGGAGAAACTGAAAAGTGTTTTGACTGAAATTTTACAGAACTTTGAGAAAGAAAGTTTTTGCCTTGGAGCAAACCCTGATGAATGATTCAAATACAAAACCAATCTGATACCTGCATTTGAATTGCTAATAATAACAAAATTTGCTGCTTGTGCTGCCACTGTTGCTGCTCACTCCTGCTAAGCCAGATGTCTGTTACCCACCTTTCTGCATGCAAATAAAATTGCTATCTTTTAGAAAGATTTTTCGTCTTGAACTGTAGTGGCTTTTAACATCCAGGACCCAACTCACATCTGGTATAAGCTCTGGTGAAGACAATAGGTTTTACCCTAGAAACGATTTTAACTTGAAACATGAAGACAGATTTTATCACTATGTGATTTACCATGATAAACCTTGGTTCAAGTCAGTTTGTGTTTTGTCTTTGGTTTAGCCACTTTTGGGTACTTAAAAATGTAATGCCAAAGGTGGAATAAATCGACATGTCACTTTTGAGCACACCTTTTTTACTACCCCCACATTTATGCTCAGAATTGGAATCCTTCTCAGCAATAGCATTCGTACTGCATTGTTGTAGCTGTGCTTTTTAACTGTCTCATGTGTCTGTTTATCTACATTAGATTTTTCTGACAGTGTCTGTCATTATGCTACATACGGATTGTTAGTTTGAAAAATAAATACACAACTTTTACTGCTTAATGGAATGCATATAAGATGTTATAACAATAATAAAAGCATGTAATTGCAGTCATAGGGTTTTTTCTCTGGAAATCTCACGGAATATTAAAAAAACCTAGATTTACTAAGACAAGGAAATGCTTTCCATTGCAATATTATTTTACTTAATAATAGAAAAAACTACTGCTTTGTGGAGTTAAGCTACTCTCCTAAGACTTCACAATACATTGGTAGCACAGTCAAGTAGCATAGTCCCATTGTAGTTATTGCAAAATAAAACAGTAGAAAGCAAAATTCTCTTCATTTTAAAGGGATTAGGATTTCACATCAGAGTTTAGGGCTCATTCATTTGCCTTATTTCAAATTGCCAACTAAATGTACTGGCCATGACGTGGTCAGATACCTAAGTATTTTGGCATACATAAAAAGTAGTTATGCTTTTAAAAAGGTAAACAAATCCCTAGGTTGAAAGAATGTGCAATACACAGTGTGTGCTGAAAGTAATGGGAGGTTAGGTGATTTCGAAAGTCTCCTCAGTGATCAGTTTTGCTGTGGTCAGTAGTGGATTACACCTACACACTTTTGGTACACAGTACTATGAGATACCAATGCTTTCTACTGTGGTTACTTGGATGGCCAGCAAAGTGGTATGAATTTCTGCTTTTTACCTAAAGTTAGGTCTCCTGTCCCTCTCCCTGGCTTGTGATGATGGCAACTATTCCCAGTGAAGGAAATGGGGTAAAATCAGTATAATATTCTTAAGCAAAAGAGAAATAAAATAGTTCTTCCTCCCCGCACAATGGCAACAAAGATGGGTAAAGTAAGGTCGGGGGCTGACCTATGATTTAAACTTACCTAATTGAAAAAGTTGTCTTGTAATTTACTCTCCTTCCAAAAATAATTGATGGGTACTTTGTTTTGATTTAGAGTCATGTTTCACAATCAGGAGAATCTCAACCTCACTGCAGTGATTCTGAGTGTACACCTGGTGTGTGATCAGCGGAAAAAGGCTTGGCTATTGCAATGGATGGACTCTGAAAAGTCTTAACAGGTTTTGAATATTTATTTCAGCATGTAGATACTGCTTGAATCAGTGAACAAAGAAATCCAACTAAATTTTCTGTCTTGCAGTAAGCCTTATTTAACATGAAGTAAAAAAAATAATGAAATTATTAACTTAATTTTGATTAGGCAATTCTGTGTCAATTAATTATAATTAAGAGGAATTACTCTTTCCCAAATTAGTAGCTTGTTGTTTACATATTTATGAACTTAAACAGAACTAATTATCAACCTGGGCACTTATTCAGAAACAGAGGTCAGGTGCCATCTCAAATTGCTTGTAACATTTTATCTTTTTCTCATAATTTAATTAGGAATGGGTCAACTTCAAAAAAGCTTAGACTACATTCACAAACTAAACACTGGATACTTATCTACATATCTGTCCATCTGCATTTCTGAAAATTGGTTTAATTGTGAGCTATCTGCTACTTTACCACTTGTAATGAGTTCAGGAGAAAACTACTTTCCCTATAACTTTTCAGGAACAAAACAAGACTGAGCTGCATAAACAAAATCAAATGCACTTATATTAATTGGTGATGTTAGACTCTTTTTGTCTGCTTCCTGAATTTCTGCTAAAGGGATTAGTTATGAAAAGAAAAAATAAATAATTATTTAGCTTTTAATAAAAAAAGTTAATTGCAGTAAATATACATGCTGTGTTACCAGTTTTTTCTAAAAGGTGTCTTTTTATGGGAATGTTTCTCATGATCTAGACTAAGTTCTGGGTCTGGAGCCATTGCATCCTTGGATATCCATATAAAGTGCACATGGAGAACACAGCTCAATTTCACATTGTAATCCATGAGATAGGAGATAAATTTTCTCAAGAACACTTTGCTTTTTTTTCAGCTTATGTCTGGAGATGACTGGTGAGTTAAGGATCACAATGTATATGTTATATGTGCTGGATGTACATATATCATGCAACTCATCTGCAGGTACAGAGCAAGTCCAACACCTGAAAACTATTCTGCACTTGTAGAGTGACTTTATGTTATATGCACTGTGAAATCAGATATACCAGAGCTGTTGTGTCCAGGTCCTTGCAGTCCCCAGGAGCATTGTAAAACTACACTGTGCAAAAGCAGAATCCCCCTGTTTTGCAAATATGACACAGACATGTGGTTACATAGGAATTCCTCAGAAAATTCTTCAGAAAATCCAGTAGTTGAACTTGTAACTTTTGACTACTATTGCATAATCACAGAACTGCCAAGCCCAGAACTGAATTATATTTCTTAGGAATGGTGTGTATATAAAGAAACTTTGAGTTTAAATGTTTGTGTCTGGAGAATGACTTTCTTCCAATTTGCAAAAATACCATCTAAGCTTAACCTATGAAATTTTTGTACTTGTTCTTTTCCAGCATGAAAGTACACCAGTATAATTCTGCTGATGCACACTGTTCTCTTCCAGTATTCCTTCCAACTGAAGCAAAAATTGCCATTTAGGACATATTCTGTGTTATATTTCTAATATGAAGAAGGGATTAAGATGAGGTATTCAAACTTATTTTCAGTTAGGATATAAATGAGCTTTGAATCTAGTTCCTTTGGCTGCTTCCCTAAGCTGTTGTTCCATTTACCTCCCTTCAGTAGAAACAAATATTTCTCTAAAATAAGCCCTTTCTGTTAAATGTCTGTGGCAGTCTGCTTGGCAGCTGTAGACACAATTTGGGTCACTGTGTTGGAATTTGAGCATATATGTATATATTCTGTGCCACCTCTGACACTATTATGTCATGAATTGAATGCACAAGTGAATAGATGATGATGGTGATTTATTCTGATAAAAGAGACAGAATGACCTGAAGGTAATTCTTTACACTAAGGACACAATATATAATTAAGAACATTTATGAGCTTAGGACCTTTTCCTACACCGCTTTCTGTATTTTCTCAAAACTCTACCCTTAATGACCTCTCTCCTAATTGAAAAAATGGAAAGTGCCCATAGATGTTGGTTAAACTAACTCACCAGTGAAGAAGATATACGGACAGCATATAGCAGAGACAGAGTGGAATTACTGTGGGATAGTCTCAGCTGATGTAAATATGATGATTTACATCCTCAGAGAAGTTGGACCAATATAATATTTATTTCTATTAAGGAATACCAAAATGTAAGAAGTGCAACTCAAAAAACCAAGTTCTTGTTCAGAATTTTGTAAAACTTACATGCAGCATGGTATATCTAATGAGGGCTATAAACAAGCAAAACTATTGAAGAAAGAAAGTTGTTAAAGCTGGTAGAGCTAAGAATACATCTCAATACAATGTTTTCATAAACTCCATTAATTGTAACTATCTTTTCAACTTTCTATGTAATAATGGCAAATACAATTTTACATAGCTAAAATTAGAACTATTAAAGAAATGTGTTACACTAGAAGTTCGGTCTTGGATTATTTGAAGGTCATTTTGTGATTTCAGAATGATTCAAGAGAGTACCTTCCTCCATTCAGGCATTACCAGCGCAGCAATATGTTGAGTCCAAAAGAAGTGTAATGAGCTTGCTGAAATGAGGTTAAGCCAAATGGATGGTATGCTGGAATTGGGAGGATTTTAGATGGAGCATCACATACTTCATTAAAGGCCCATAGCAACTTGGACTGTAAAGTGCAATGTGGATAAACATCCCTTATTTCTTTATTCTATATTTCTGGGCACAAACTTAAGTATAAGAAGTTCCACCTAAACATGAGGAGGAACTTCTTTACTGTGAGAGTGGCAGAGCACTGGAAGAAGCTGCCCAGAGAGGTGGTGGAGTCTCCTTCTTTGGAAACATTCAAAACCTGCCTGGACAAGTTCCTGTGCAACCTGCTATAGGTAGATCCGGTCTGGAGGGGGGGTTGGACTAGATGATCTCCAGAGGTCCCTTCCAACCCCATATGATTCTATGATTCTATGATTCTTCCCTTCTCCATAGAAATTCTATCTTTATAACTAGGACTACTTGGTTTTTAACCAATATAAAATTAATTTGATTTGGCCAGATCATATTTGTAACATTTTCAAAATAATTGTTGAGCTTGCACAGGTTTATGGGAAAATCACACACCAAGGGTCACATATATATTATTTGGATTCCTGCTATAGCAGTTGTGGCTGTCCTTCAGTGCTTTTGACACTATATTAAGGGTACTTAAAACTTCTCTGGGAAGAATCACAAAATGCAAATCACTTTGCACAGTGAAACCCCCAAGAGGAAATTTCTGAATGTTTGTATCAAAAATAAATTATTTCTTAATATCAGATGCACACAATGTCATGTCATTAGCCATTGACATTATGTGGTCTAGTTAAATGGCAGGGAGGATTGGATTAGATGATCTTCAAAATGTCCCTTCCAAGCCAAACAACTCCATGATTCTATAGGTTGAGAAGATTAAGGATGGTAAGACCCACACCTGAGATTCTTTGAGATTTCAGGATAGAAGCAGTTGTACAAATCTTATTTCTGTTCTCACCAATAATAGCATTTAATTTAGTTCCTTGCCCACATTAGTTTTGAGGTGCTTTTAATAACTCAGTAACTAGATCTCTGATGTTTTGAGATTCTGATGACCCTTTTTCTGATGTAGATTTCCCAAGTAGTATCCTAGGGTCTAGTAAAAAAATATGTGTTCAGAGTAAAATGAAAATGAAATTGTTGCTTTCTTGAAAGTGAATAGTTAGAAGAAAACCTAAACACAACATCAAGGGCTTCCATTTTTTTTTCTATTTCCAAAATAAACAGATTATAAATTCAGGAACAGTATTTAATTCTTCGGGCTGAATGGCTTTTTCAGTTTGGGAAAGATACAGATACAATGCAGATTTCCTTCTTTGTCCTTTTACAACTTATCACTGAACTTGGGTGAACTGCTCTGGGGTGAAAGGACTGAACAGAGTTCATTTAGGGCCTCATTTGATGAAAGGCAGAAGATTGTGATCAAGAGCATATGGGATTGGAGTTGGAGGAGAGGTTGACATTTTTATGGAATAATGATGATTAGTAAAACCGGCCTTTTCAAAATTGTCTACGAACAGCTCTGCAGCTAAGACTTCTTGGTGTTCACAGATTTATAATCTATGGACAGAAAAAGAGCAGACACTTTCATCGCTAAGGTATCTCATTTCAAAAAAGCTTTGCCATGTAGTTGAAAAACTTGCACATTCTGAGAGCAGGATTGAAAGAGCTTTCTCAGTCATTTTCATTCTTACGCTGTTCCCTGAAGAACCTGAAGGCTCAAGAGGTCACATATTAGAACTAGCAACTATAATAGCAAAAGAATATCTATAATTTATTCAGACAACACAAGAAGAAACCTCACAATTGACCAGATATTGTAGGAACCAAGCTTCTGCACATCCTTTTTTCATCATATTTCTTACAGTGTATTTCTGTGACTTATACTTGTTGTTGCCGAATCAGAAATACTCAAAGAACTGCATCAAACCCTGAAGCTATGAGTACTGACAATCCGTTTAAAGTGTCTTTCCCAAAGGCTACATAAAGTAATTTCTAGACTGAAGAAACTATGTAAGACTCTAAATAGTGGAGCCTGTCTCTGAAATTTCTTTATCAAGTGTACAATTTAAAGTAAAAAAATAAATCTCTGTGAGCCTGCAACTGAAGAAAATTAAGTATATGTCCACATTAGCAAGACACACAATAAGAAGGCAGTGTGTAGAACCAGTGCTGAGAACCCCACATCTTTAAAAACTTTTTCTTTTGGTGTGGAGAAGAAAATTTCAGATTTTTTCTTGTTCGGTCCATAAACTGAATGCCCATTTGTAGCAGAAATTAAATACATGCACCCCTAGGTTACAGCAGCTAGGAATCCAGGTCTTTGAGTCTGGGTTGATTTCACTAAGTGAACCAAAGACAAGTAAGTGTAGAGAACTATTAGGTTCACTTTGGAAGTGCACTCCTGAGGACATTAATGTAGACACACTTTATGTCTCTTGAAACTTGCCTGTACAAACAGATAGTTGCACTTACTGAAAGAGAGGAAAGCTGGAAGAGAGGAGCATGAGAGATAATTGAGAAGAAAGGTGGCAATAAAGCTGAGATGGCTAGCATGAGAGGAAAACAAATCACAGAAATATAGTCTGGAATCCAACAGGATCATGATAGAGTGATTGTATATCAGAAACTTTTAAATTGATTTATTTATTTTAAATCAATTTAAAAGTGCAAATATATATACACATACATATAAATACATATGTAACATCTTCACAGCCAGATAAATACTTTTGCTCAGATTCCTACACTGTGGGAAGGAATTCGTCTTCGGGTACGTCCTTCATGTCCTTTCTTTTCTCCCACACCTTTCTGCAGGGTATCTGATATAGAATCACTCTATCACAATTCATTAGATCCCAGACTAAATTTCTGTGATTTCTTTGAGATACAGTTGTTTCTTTTGATTCAAAGGGATTCAGCAGCTGGATCTGAAAAGTTATCCAGATAAGTTTATTATACTGTTAAACTCCCTTTAAACTCCCTTAGTGGGAGAATTGCAGAGGGAGTGATGTTGTTCAGGATTTTTTTGGGGGTGTGTTGGTTACTGACTTCTGAAGACAGTTGTTTGTAACACATTCCAAGAATAAAGTTTTCAGTAGTGACATTTATCATTATTCCACTGAGTTCTCAGGAGTATGTGCTCTCATTCATTCTAATAAGCAGTGTCAGTATTTCTGAGTTTATGACAAAGTGCTGCGTAAGCCTCTCCTTTCCCTTGGCTATGTTCTTATCCCATTTCCAAAGAATAATCTTATAGAGGACCTTAGAGACTGAATCATTGTTCAGCATCTAAAACACAGGTCAGAGCAACGAAGATAATGATTGTATATTTGGACAGGATAGGCCAGTTCAAAAGGTCTCAATTCTTTATGCAGGGTTACCACACATTGTCATACAGTGTTATGTAGCTATCTTATTACTGATTTGGTTCACCTTCTTTATTATGGCTGCAGTGCCACCTGGTTCCATTATCATTGGTTCCACACACTGTCTTCTTATTGTGTGTCTTGCTAAAGTGGACATATGCTTAATTTTCTTCAGTCGTAGTCTGATGGAGATTTCTTTTCCCTTCAAATTGTACGCTTGATAAAGAATACTTATTTAATACTACTATTTATCAGTTTTTAACAGAACTTGCAATAATTTTAGACTCCTTTCATGATTATTCCATTCTTGCATTTTAGATAGGGTATTCATAATAAAACCATAGTTTGAGGGCACCTTGATTTCTGCTTCCCTTAAATCTTAAAGACAAGGAATAACCTAAGTAGAGTTTATAACCTTTTCCACACCTGTTGTGTCTCCCTCAGACATACTAAAAATGCCTCCTAGGACATAGTTTGTGGAGAGCCAGTCCTTTCACATGACTTTGGGGACTCTGAATAAAAGAGGTTTGATATAATAATTAATGAAATTGAAACCGGGTCAGGTAAATCAGCCCTCACTCTGTAGAAAATTGCTACAGGCTCTTTAACAACCGCATGTGTTGAGGATATATGGACATCTTCAGACATCCAGAATAGCATTATTTGTCGACTCCCTAAGCCAACTTCTTTTTTATTATTATTAACCTTTAGAAGAAAACACAGAAAACAAACCTACAAAAACAATTCCACCTCTTTCAGTGTTAAGAAAATCAATTACAGTAACATAACATTTTTAAAATGTAATGAAAGGTGAATTAGTGAATTAAAAAAAAAATTAAAACTTTTAAAAGTTGCAGTTCTATAACGAAGTCTCATACCTCTTTCTAATACATTAGATAGATCACTCTATGAACCAAAGTATAAACAGTAACTTGCATAGGAATTCTAACATTCTGTCTGCAAGTTGAAATGCTGAAGCAGCACATTTAAGAAGGGACATTTAATGCTACCATCTAAGTGAGAGTTCAGCCATGTAACATTGCCACTTCAGTCATTTCCTTTGAACTTTACATCCTTATTTACAAGGAAATATCTGAGCCTTTTCCAAAACATCTCTTTCATTATCCTAGCATGCTAAATTTTTTCACCAACACTCTGTAGTGCTGATATTGACACCTGGCAGGAAAAGGAAGATGAAACACAGTGAGGAAACTCTATATTTATGCTAGTGATATTCAAGAACCAAAGCATGCTTTCATTTTGCATGATGACTTTTCTTTGGCAAAACACTAAAAGTTACAGAGGATCACTGAAAATATGCTTTTTTGGCAGCCTGAAGTCTGGCATATTGTTTACTATGTCTGATTTAGGTACTTGAGAGTTCTTTTTTACCATGGTTTAGCTATGTTTCTTATATTTAATATCTTACACTCACCAAGTAGGAAAGTGATATTGTATACATTTTAGAAGCAAGATGCAAAGGAGCAGGAAGGGTATGACTACAGAAGATTTAGTTACCCTGGTTGTGACATACCAGTATCCAGTTTCTTTATAGCTATCTATGAATATAATCTACTGGCTGGGCTCCCTGTATATTTAATGGGTAGCCAAATGGTGGAAAATGTAGAAGTCAGGGTGCTGAATGCAAACCAGCAAATAGGAAATATGGAAGAAGGCTTTGGACAGATATATCCTCCTTTCCCGTTTACCCTAAATGTTTTCCTTTCAAGACAGCTCTAAGGTGTCTTGGAATTTAGAAACAGGAGAAAGAGCAGAAGTACCTGTTTCTAGAGTGTTTCTACAGCAGTTAAGTCTAGGATATTCTCTTTCCTGAATTTGGATTTAATTTTTCTCATAGACAAGAAGTTCACATTCATAAATCTACACCTTTCAGTTCCTCTCCCAAGATCAACTGCCTGAAAGTTTTGTGACACAACTGTAGGGAGCAGGATCCACTTATGCTTCTAGATGCTTAAAATACTAACTGTCATTCCCAAATTTTACTGTCCTAAGTGATACACCTGCATTAATCAGAAATGGACCTGCATTTGTAACTTTGTTTCCTAAGATCTAGTTGATCTACCTCCAGAACCATACTTCTTTACACCGTTAAAAAAAAAAAAAAAAGAGAAAAAATATTTAATAAAGAATAAAATTCCTTGAAACTTGGTTTATTGCAAAGATATTATATGTTGCCCTAAAAACACTTCCTCCTCTTTCCTGGTTCTGCCTTTTTCTACCCTCATTCTTATACTGAATCTTGACCTTGAGGATTTGTGCTTGTCACAACTGCACTGAAGAGCACTATCAATCCTGTACTCCTTATCATTTCTGGAAGCTGAACTAAGTGAAGAGACAGAAAATATGGCCAGCTGAGTGGAGTCATAGAAAAACAGAATAAAATCAACTTCAGTACAAAGGTTGTAATAACAAAGTGTTAATGCCCTATCTTTCTGTCATTGCAGTCCATCTGTGTCACTGTTTTATCTGACAATAGTTAATGCCTATCACACACCCTGTATGGGTACAGTTTTAAGCCACCTTCTCACTCCTAACCTTTTTATCTCTCTGTGTCATGGTTTAGTCCCAGCCAGCATCTAAGACCACGCAGTTGCTCACTCTATTCCTATAGTTGAGATAGAAGGGAGAATCAAGAGTAAAAATCTCATGGGTTGAGATACAGACAGTTTAATAGGTAAAGCAACAGCCACATGTGCAAGAAAAGCAAAACAAAGAATTCATTCACTGCTTCCCATCAGCAGCAGGTGTTCAGCCATCTCCAGGAAATCAGAGGTCCATCACATGTAACGGTTATTTGGCAAGGCAAACGCCATCACTCCTAAAATCCACCCCCCCCGCCCCCTTCCTTCTTCCCCCAGCTTTATATACTGAGCACGAAGTCACATGATATGGAGTATTTCTTTGGTCTGTTCGGATTAGCTGTCCCAGTTGTGTCTCCTCCCAACTTCTTGTGCACTCCCAGCCTGCTCACTGGTGGGGCAGTGTGAGAGGCAGGAAGGCTTTGACTGCCTAGCAACAACTAAAAGCATCAGTGCGCTATCAAAAGTATTTCTCATCCCAAATCCAAAACATAGCTCTGTACTAGCTGCTAGTAAAAAGTCAACTCTATCCCAGCTGAAACCATGACACTCTGATATTATGTAACTGTGTTCACTTTATCTTAAAAGTGGTGTTGTGCATGGGAGTTAACACTGGGGCATTTTTATGTGCTAGAAGACCGGAGTTCGAAAATGTCTCTGTCCCTGAGGCAGCACTTGAGTATGGCATTGTCATTTGCTCTCCTTTACCTTGATTTGCTTATCTGGTCTGTGACTAATGGATGTAAAACTGCTACCTAAGTGGAAAGAAGTATTATGTATTGTCTGTGACATGGGAACAACAGATGTGTGTTAAGCATTTACATACTTTGAGTCAGAAATTGCTATGTATAAATAGTTGCAGCAACTTCCTACCTAGTAACACTTTAAAGATTCTAGGCATTCAGGCTGAGTGAATGAAAGACAGTTAATGATAAATAGGAAACTTTTTTAAAAAGTTGCCACTTTGGATCACTCCTGTTATATTAATACTTTTGATGCATATGCATTAACTTGAGTGAATAGTAACTTCTGTAAGTTTTATATGTAAACCACAAATTTTCCTTCTATGGTATATCAAACTGGCCTTTAAAGTTTTATCAAATCTTAAAAAGAAAGAAGGACTGAGGAGTTTAGCTCCTAAAATAAAAGGGTATTAAAAATACAAGAAAATACATATGCATACAGAAACAGTAAATTGAAAAAATATATAGAAATAAATAGCATGGAATAGAATATCTATGGAAAATTAATTCCAAATCTTCATTTTTAACTCACACAAACAGATTGTGTAAACATACTTTGTGACATGTATATGCATTTATAGACTTCTTTCTTTGAATCTCAAGTTCGAATGAAACATTTATGGAATGATTTCAAATAAGTTTTTGGGAGGAAACTTGTTCTGAGACATTGTGTGGGCAGAAAAGAAGAAGGGAAATGTATAAATAGATTATTTGCTTCTATTAGTTTTTCCAAATCTAGTCTTAGATTTTTGTAACTACCATAATGACATCTAACAAGACAGGAAACATCTTCTCATGGCATAAGAATACCACATTAATACATTATATTTCACTTTCTTTCAATCAACCTTGAAGAAACTTTCAGGAATGTCTCTCTCAAAAAAAACCCCAAACCCCTCTGTTTTTCTGAGTATGATTTGCCATCTGTTCTTAGATAGAGCTAAAGAAGAGCTATATTATTTCTATATATTTAACAGCCTGACCTTTTCAGTTTTATGTCAGAGGAATTGGCATAAATTTTTGACAGCATAATGAAGAAAAGATACCAGTACTCCAGATGCAACATTTTGTATACGTGCTTTCCAGCACTACGCACAATTAAACATGTGAGGAATGTACAGAAGTAAATGGGATTTTCTCCTATTTATCCTAAAGAAATACAGCCTGTCTGGCTTTTGCTTTTTAAATAGAATGCTGTTAACATCTTAAAAGACAAGAATGTAAGAAAAATTGCCTCAAAAGGAAAGCAATCTTGTTTGTAATCTTTAAAAGAAAAATAAAAAAGAATATTGCTTAGCACTGTCAAAAGACAACAAAATAATTCTGTATTTACTTTTAAAACAATTCAGATGTGAAAATTGACATCTTAAAAAAAGGGTGAAAATCCTAACAATAACATATACTCTTTGTTACCCATTGCATTGTAAAGAAGGAATGTTAATTACTTTTTTTTTTCTTTCAATAGCAGGAAAGCCTTAATTTCGTCTACCCTGAAAATATGCCCAGACCACAAGTATTTGAAAGCAAGAGAACACCTGCAAGTCAAGCAAGAATGAAACAGAGACTGCCAAAAGCTGTAATTTTCCTTACTTGGTTCTTTGCTGTGAAACGCATCAGGGGTATTATCAGATCATTCACTGACATCAAAAAGAGGTACTCACAGATCTGTCTGTCAAAAACATAGTTCCTAGTTTTAAATCTACTGTGGCCAAGAGAAAGATCCTCACTTACTTCAGTGGCAAATTATTTGCAGGCTAAAAATATTATTAAACTCAGTACAGTTACATCAAGATATTCAAGCAAAGAATTTAAAACTTATTTATATATAAAAGCACAATTATATAAACTCTAATATGTTGTCACCTGCCTGTTCTATTTCACAGCAAGTTTTAAGCACTGCATTTTTTCGACTTCAGAAATAAAAATATCATGCCCTTATCATTATCAATGACAATTATAAAAATTGCTATTGTCAGGAAATTATTTTTTCTTTATATAAAAAAGCAACTGGTTTGCAATTTAAGTTTCTGCTTCTTTCTTTTTCATTACATCTGTTTAGAAATTATTACATTCAGCTCAACATTATAAATTTCATACAGTTTCCAATTGAAAATTTAAGTGAAAACCATGGGTTTTGATTGCTTCTGCTGATTTGGATGAACTAACAAACTTTGATCAATCTACCTCTGTTTCACTGCGGCTGAAAATATTCTGTCCAGGTTTAATTATGTTGACTTGTTAGGGATGTAGTTAAAGCAATATAAGTGTAATGTTTCTGTATCTCTCTATAGTTGGATAAACTCAACACAGGGAAAGAAGTTTTTCTGCTATTGTTATGTATAGTCACAATTTATGCTACACAGGGCTTAATTTTCAACCTGCCTAACACTGCACATGGGTCACAAGCATGTGATTTACTCATGCCAGGAGTTTTCAGCAAGACAGTCATGATTGCCCATGAACTTTTCAGTAAATTCCACAAATTAGACACTTAAATATGTTATGAACCTTCATCTCTTTCTCACATTGTACTTGCAAGGCTGAAGGAACAGATATCCTTATCTTAGATTTCATATATAGTGGAATATCTCAGCAATGTATTTTTTTAATCTTAATAAATATTGCTGGAATTTGGGAAAATTAAAGTATTACATTGTATATTATAATAGATCAATAGAACATAACGGTATATTTGCACCTATCTAACACAATATGTGCATATAAATTATTTATATATAAAATATTTATTAAAATAATTTAGAATGGGGTTTTTATATATATGTATGCATGTATATATATATACACACTAAGCAATTTATTCAAATTTTTTTACTTAGATATGCTTATAAGGGTAATTAGTAGAACTCAATAATAATATAGTCCAGGCTGCTGTGTTATTTGTTCACATCAAGCAAGGGGCAGTTTTTTAGCAAGGCCCAGCTTGATAGTACTGAGATGAGATGATGAATTTGGAAACATGTCTTAGACCATTTCCGGCCCTTACAGTTATTTATTTTTCTTTATTAGGTTCTTCAGCCTAGAAAGGACAGAAAGCATTCAAAAGGGACAAATTACATTCTTCACACACAGACATGTACACACCCTGTGTGCACACACACAGAGTAGGATTCCTTCAAAGAGATAAGGCACAAACAAACTTAACAGTAACTAATTTGAACTGGTTTAATAATACAGAAAAGTACTGAAGGGTATCAACTTCAGAGAATCCTGGTGAGACACAGAAATAAAATTCAGTTGGAAGTTTACAGTGCCAGACATCATTACAAAAGGGTAATGCAAATTTAGTAATGCAATGTAAGACTAATACGCTAGGGCGAAAGATGACAGGTAACGAAGGCAACAGCTTTTGGCAGATATCTTTGTCTGAAACATAATTAATCCTGGCCCCTCCATTACCAAATCCACGCTGTTACATATTGTTTTTTTGAAAATTGAAAATCTGGAAAAACTGACTACAGTTATTTTATGAGGCAATTTATTTCTCAGAGTAATTAGTGCTCGAGAAAAAACTAATCTTTGGTGAATCTCATGTGGAGTGGTTTCTTCAAGCTGGACGAGTGTCTTCATTGGTATTGTGGTAGCACAGGAGAATTATGTATTTACTTATTTAGTCTGGTCAAAATTATATTTTTTTGTTGTTAATATTTTGGCCTACTGAAGGAAGGAAAGTTATGTCTGTCAGGGGATCTTTCTGCAGTGACAGTATCATCGTTTTTCATCCATTAGGGTTGACAGTGATGACATCTTCACTGTGATGTAGCATTTCTTCCCCCTTTTCTTTTACTGAGTGTAGGCTGACATGGAAAGAGACTTATCTGAAAAATAGACCCTGTTATATATTCCTGTGGTCTTTCAGTCGCAATCACCTCCCCCATGTGCTCTTCCACAGATCTGGATGCCTGCTGTGCGGACTGTGGCAAGGGGCATAGGCCATCCTGCGTTATTTCGGCAACTCCCTAGTCAGCAACAGTTGCACCCTCACAAAGCAGTTTCAGATCCTTGTTGATTACATTATGGAGATTTTCTTAAGCTACATAAGTGGTTTTTTTCATTCTATCCCATTATAACTTTCTCATAACTGTTAAGGGTAGTTCTCAGAAATAATATTACTAACTGTTCAGCATTAACTACACTTTTATAATTAATAGGTTAACATGACCATTACAAAGGATGTTAAAACGCTATAAGGAATAGTATTGTTGAAGATACAAATCTCGTTGTTGAAGAATTCGGTGGTTACTGTGCCAATAAAAGACTGCCTTAGCCTCCTACCATCCACACTTTGTCTCCTGTAAAGTGTGCTTAGGTCAAATTGCACAGTTTCTTAATGCTCCCGCTGTGGGAGTTTTGACACTGAGAAGTCATGTGTGGGAGGTGTGCTTGTCAGAGAGATACACTTTGAGATGCTCTTTACTTGAAAGCCTGTCTTGTCGTGTGTGCTTGGTATAGGCCCATGTTGTTTTGAAGAGGCAAGGAAGTAATCGTGGTTATCTGTCTACTATTACGCTTCAAGGTTGTGCTTCCTTAGCTGAAGATGCAGTTGTGCTAAGAAGATTGCGTCTGTGCTGAATTCAGTTCTGGCCTCTGGGAAGAGTTTACAGAATGAATGGGGGTGACAAATTTCTTAGATCTGGAAAGCTGTTTCTCTGGCTATCAGCTCTTGCTGGCCTGAAGCCTTGCCTATTCGGGTCATCCTTTGTCCAAATATGTTAGTCGTGTTAACATCAGAGATTTTTCACAGTATTTTTGAGTAATGTTTGAGGCCTATTATTACAGTTTTGCATACTAAGGCAGCAGTAGCAGGGTGTGGTGGCTTGGAGAAACAGGTAAAGTTTGAAGAATATTTTTCTTTTTCCTTCTCTAAACAGGTGTGATTCATGACGGAAACTGGCATAAACTCTCCTCCCATGAGAATCAAATGCTGTGCCTTGTATCCTCAGGTAGTATAAATAGCATAAGTCAATATAGTGGTGCCAATTTACATAAATTTCTACACAGAATTTGGCTAAATGACAACTCATAAGGATATGATAACATTCTGCAGGTATTTGAAGGCCATAAACACTAAGCAGGGGTAGAAATGATTTAGGGTGGCATAAGGAGACATAATTAGGAGCAATGGGAGGAAATTAAGGGAGGAAAAAATTAGGCTGAATATCAGAAACAATTTTCTGACAGTGAGATGTATTAGACTGTGGAAAATAAGTCTCCCAATGGACATTCCATTGCTCAAGATGTTTAGACTGGACAAAGTACTAATACATGTACAACAGGGACTAATTTTGCAATGTCTGGTTCATAGACTAGAAACCAGAGACCTTTAATGGGGTAAAAAGAATTCTGCATTAAGAAAAACAAACAAATAAATCCTTTTTTATCACTTTCAACAAATGCAAGGATATGTCTGTATCTTTTACTTATGTGCATTTATACATGCATACATATGCAGACATTATTTTTCTTTTGTTTCTGAAAACTAAAAAGATTTCTTTTTTTTGTATAAAATCTGATTTCCTTCAAAAAGAATAACTTCAGTTTAATGATAATAGCAAATTTCTTCTCCTCAGTGAGCTATTAAATGTGATAGTGCTACATTTTGCTAGTATTTAATTTTTTTTTTTTTTCAAACTCAGGTTCACACTTTTGGTTAACTGGGAAGAAAATAACCTACTGAATTTCTTTATTATAGAAAGGTTTCGTTCTCCCGTATGATAGCCTTCTGGAACATTATGAATATTTTTGTAGTTGTTGACTTTGGAATACTTCTTATTCTGAAAATAGCTGAAAAAGAGTTCTGAAATTATTAAAATGTCCCATTTTTATTATTTTTCAAATGAATGGTTAAGAGAAGTTATTCTTCTTCCTGCATCTAGTTGTTCTTTAGTCACTGGAAGAAATGTTTCCAAGCTAAACGTTTGCAAGACTGATTACAGAAACACATTTCTAAAACTACTTTTTCAAAACTTTTTATCTTTACAGTCTTTTATACAAATCAAGGGTGAAGACTGGGATATTTCTTATTTTACCTTTGACTGCTATCAGCTTGGTATCAGCTAAGTAAACAGAATGCACTCTCAGAGAAGCTGCTATCTTTTTTTTTTATTGTGTTATATGTGATTCTACGAAATGCAAATGTAAAGTATGCTCGGTAAACCCAGAGCCCAGTGTATTTGGCTACTGAGTATCTAGAAGGCAAACTACAAAACAAAAATATGCAAAATAGCTACATCTAACAAAGAAAGCTGTCATTAATTAAACAACTCCAGGACCACAGATATATACAGATTGTTTTACTGAGCACTGGATTGATGCAGGTGAGGGAGAAGAGAAAGTTTCATGAATTGAGCTCACAAAGGAGAAATTACCCAAGTCAGAAAAGTGTAAAACTACAAAAAGATGTTGGAAGTACTTTGGTAACAAATTGTTCTTTTTTTTTACTGAGGAACAGGTATAACCCCTAGTACTTCAAAAGTTTTCGGTCACGAGCATTTTATGATATATCTATTTCCACATCTATTTCCTTGACAAACCCCGTTAGACATATTCAGATGTGTAACATATCTGAGATTAATCTAATTTTGATCCATTTTTCAGCATTCTTCTAGCCTGAAAGTAGATTTATGTATCTGACATGCCAATTCAAGGAGAAGTGCAGAAAACACATAAAGTTTTTAGCCCCTTGTCCTGTCTACTACTGCCGCAGGTTTTCTGCAAAGAAAAACATCCAAGGGAAATAGCATCACTGCCAAATGCCCCTTCTCCGTGATCATTGTAGACAACAACTTCAGCATCATGGACTCTTACTAGCAAAACCATGAGTTCACTAGTTCACCATGAGCTGTGTGAGAATTACATTCCCCAAATGAGCACCTCTTAGAATAAAAAAAAATCTGTTGGTGTTTTGAATTACTAGAGAGTAAACAGCCACAACATGCTAAAACTGCAGTATAGGTAACAGCATGGTTTATGGTATAAAAAGATCAGTCCACACATTGTCACAATACTAATTTCACCAAATCTTGAGATTCAGATGTACCAACTAGCTAACTTCCAAATGAAATGAAATTGATGTTTAGTGCTTTTCAACTGTATTTTGATAACACTGTGAAGAGTTTAAATCTTTGTGGTTTTTGCCTGAGGGACTTGAAATGTTTGAGTTGTCATTACCAAGCAGTAGTAGTAACAAAAATATTATGCCTCAAGTATTGTAACATAAAGAATCTGATTTTATACCATCAGAATGATAGACATTCTTGGTTATGTTAGCACTAGTTCTCAAGTGATGACAACTTCAAGTTTATATCTTGTAATCGTTATTTAGATAAGTCAAATAAGTATATTGAGAAGAGAGAATATCACACCCGTATCTTTATTTTGTTATTTTAATATCACCTAAGGTCAAAAGCTCTTTGATTTTTTTATACTATAATTACTTTCCCAGGTAGAAACATTATTTATTTACCTTCAGAGGACACTCAATATACAGTGGATAAACAATATTGGATTTAATTAGAAGGCAGCTAGAGAAACATGCCTTTTACTAGTGTGGCACATCATAAATCACCAAGTCTTACAGGTGTTAAAGTTTTCTCTAGATTTTATGATTTCAGAAACAAATTTATCGTTCTACCCTCTTACTATTTGCCAACAAAAGATTAAAAAAATATAATTTCTTGGATGAGTGTGATACAGACACCATTTCAACTGTCTGTACCGTCCATTGTGATATGGCTAAAACTTGTTTTCACTGATCAGTTGATGTGTCTTCAACTCTCTACACTGATAATTTTATGTTAAAAAGACCATACTCCTTTGAAGATATCTCAAGATCTGCCATGCAGGATACATTTTACAGATTGTTTACACAGATACTCCCCAAAATTTGTCTTTTGATTATTGCATTTCTTTCCCTTCTTTTGCTGGTGTTACCTCAGGAAATTAAGATAATTTTAAAAAAATATGTCTATTTTAAAACAGTAACAGGTGCTTTTAAATAGAATAAGATTTTTGCTTCTTCCCATGTTACATTTTAACTTTCTATTTTAAGAAAATTGGTACTCATTATTTACTAATTAAAACACTTAAAAACAAATTAAAATCATATAAGACTTTTTAGTTATCCTTTGATTTGGTTCCTCTAAGTATATAAACTGAAACATTTTACAGGTTCATGAAAAAGGTTTGAATGACAGCTAGTGAACAACAGAGCTTCACTGTATTCAGAGCACACTGATGATATATATATGATATAATTCCATAATGTCTTATTGTCATGGTTGATATGATGCAACCTGATTAACCAAAAATAACTTTGGAATTGTCTTTGGTCCAGAGCCCTTTCTTGATGCCCTTTCTTTATGCCCTTTCTTTAATTTCATTTCTGATCTTGTTTAGACCTCCTAGAATTCAGGAACTCTATTTCCAGAACAGGTGATGTAACTGGAATCTGGTTTCTGGTGACAATGTGTAGCACCTTTAAAGCTTGTAAGATACCTTTACCCTTGATATCTGTAAGCCAATGAAACGCTCGGATCTGACATGAACTTTCAGTCATCCTAAGAGGAGTCTCAGTAGCCATATGTGGCATTACTACAGTAAGGACTGGTATACACTGTTGATTTCCATTGGGCCACCCGGATCTGTGGTCATACTCCAAAATGCATTCAGTGTAGAGGTGAAGTCAACAAAATTTCTTCACTCTGAAAAAAGCACATCCTCAACTTAGATGTGCTTGCCTGAGATCATTTTAAGTTAACATGGCAGTAAAACCAGCGATTTTAATTGCTACAGCTGAACTATAGGCTGTCTTTGAACCTAAACTGTTGGAGCAAGGAAGCTGCTTCGCAAACATCCCTCATATTGAGTATTGTTCATTTTCTTGTACAGAGTCATTGCAGGTGTTACAGAGCTTCAAGTGTTCAGCCCAGCCAAAAATTGAGATAACTCATCTGACTGCTACCTCAGTTGAGTTTATTTACTTGGATTAGTGAAGCTGAGTTAGAAAAACACTCTCTTTTTTTGCTACAGACATGCCCTTTCTCTGTTTTCCTAAGTGGAACCATTTTCAAAGGTTTATGGAGTTCAGAAAAAAGTTTGAATGTGCAAACAACAAAATCTTTTAAAAAAGACAGTGAAAAATAAAACCCTGCAGCTGCTGCAGTGCAGGATGTTATGAATCTAATGAGCCTGAATGGGTTAGCTCTTGAAAAGCTGGAGTCTATCATGCAGTTTTTCAGGCACACCTGGTGACCGACATTTTGGCACGACTTGAGCTGTGGTTCAGTGACAGCAGATGGCTTGTCTTAATAACCAAATGACAAGGAAAATCTCTGGATTTTTCTTTTTGTTTTGTTTTGTTTTGTTTTCTTTTTATTTATTTTCGAACATCTCTTAAGGAGTTTCTGAAAAATTAAAAACATTGTAAATGTCATAATCGGCTGGACTTCTTAGAAAGTATGGTGTAATATCAATTTAGTATTTAAAATACCTTATTTACATGCTACAAAGGTTTAAAGATTTGGAATGTTTTTATGTTGAGACAGTATCTGTAGAAAAGGTGCTGCATAAAGGTACGGAGAATTTTATGATTTCAAAAATAACACAGCACACAATAACTAAAGAATTCATATAGCTTTTGCCATGGATAAAGCCAATTATATTACTTAATCTTTTCTTTCACTTTTACTACTGTAATATTAGGGAGCTGTGCATTCTTGAGCTGTCACAGAATTTTCTGAACTTACCCTTCAGGTGAAATGACTGCTTTGGACTTTGTTTCTTCTTTCCTCTTTTTTTCTTTCCCCTTTCCTTTCCTTTCCTTTCCTTTCCTTTCCTTTCCTTTCCTTTCCTTTCCTTTCCTTTCCTTTCCTTTCCTTTCCATCTCAAAAACATGAACCCAGTGTGATGGAGTGTCATCATTCTGAATTTCCAGACAGACTATAAGAATAGTTTTAAGAGGCATGACTTTCCAAGATCATGTCACTCAAAATGTCACAAACTCTGTAATACCATGCTCACAGAACCTGGCATCTTTCCAATGCATTATAGAATTCAAGACTTTAAAGAAGGAAATAAACATTCTGTAGCAGCAAGACATCTGACACGATATGTTTTCTTTGTCTACAGGGAGATTCCTGTAGATGTTTTTTCTTTTACATATGGTTATGTTGTTGACAAGGCAGTGGCAGTTACAAATGCTGTAGTAACCCACTGCACTCTCCCTGGGGAAGACAAGAAATTTCTATTTGAAGAGCACTCTTGAAACAATCAAATGTGTCCCTCTGTGATTTCAAATGCTTGTATCTGCCACCTCATGGTGGGGTGGCTTCCTCCAAGGGCACATGCAGCTCTCGGAGCTGCTGCTGTCATCTCAGTGGAGACTGGTAATGAGGGGCAGCCATCTGGCTTGTGCCTGGTTGAATTCACTTAAGCCTAGACTCGGTTTACAGATCCAGCTCGCATTCCATGCATCTCAAAATTACAGAAGATATTGACCTATGTTTTCCTACAATTATTTATCTTTTTTCTCCTTTCAACATAATGCCTTTACTGAATAGATCTAATTTTTTTAGCTTTTTTTCTCTTAGACACTCCCCTGTTTATCTGCTGGAGAGGGCACAACAAAGGGTTATAAAGATGATTAAGGGACTAGAACATCTAGACTAGACTTATGAGGAAAGACCGAAGGACTTGGGTCTTTTTAGTCTGGAGAAGAGAAGTCTGGGGGGGGCGGCTGATCAATGCTTATAAATACTTAAAGGGTGGGTGTCAAGAGGATGGGGCTAGTCTTTTTTCAGTGATGTCCAGTGATAAGACACAAACTGGAACATAAGAAGTTCCATCTAAACATGAGGAGGAACTTCTTTACTTTGAGGATGGCAGAGCACTGGAACAGGCTGCCCAGAGAAGTGGTGGAGTCTCCGTCTCTGGAGACATTCAAAACCCACCTGGACATGTTCCTGTGCAACTTGGTCTAGGTGGACCTGCTTTGGCAGGGAGGTTGGACTAGATGATCTCCAGAGGTCCCTTCTAACCCCATAGCATTCTGCGATTCTTCGATATCTAGGACTTAATTAAACCTAGTGGTTTTTCCTCTGGAGCTCTTGGTGGGTTCTGTACCTTCTACAAACCAACATGGAGTGAGAACCTGTAATATTTATTTTCCCAAGGATTCTCCTTCAAAGACAAAGGAAGATACTTTAATATTTTTCTATCTCATTTCTGCTGGACTGGAATAAACTTGGTGGCAGAGGTGAGGAAGGCAAGTGAGTTAATGAAATAAACCTCTGTTTATTCCTGTATTACTCCAAGTGTTAATTTATTACTTATTAATATTAATTCTGTATGGATTTGGAATAACTCCATATTCCATAACTAATGGAGCTGAATTATTATTAAAAAAAGTCTTAAATGCTTTCATCCCATATAATTTGTAGAATTAATAATTTTTTACTGTTCGTTGATATTATAGCTCAGGTTCACTGCACCTAACTTTACCACTTTCCTAACACATAAAATTCGACAACGTCTGCCTTGTGCTACTTCTATAGTCAGAGGACAGACACCAGAGCTCTTGATTGTCCTTTAGTTCATCTGAGATCTTTATTGTCACTCTAGAACTGCCTCTACTACTTTTCCAAAGTAACATAGAATAAGTCTACATATGTCACTTTTCTGTAGATGTGTCCTTTTTATTCCCAGTATGATCAACCTTTGATACATGTTCACAGAGCAGTAGAGGACTGCAAATCATATGTGAATGCACTTAGACTGGCCAAGGGGAAGTTTCTTCCACTCTTGCCAAGAATGATGGCACATTTTGGAACCTCTACTCTGTTGCTTCCTTCTCTGCAGCTCTATGCTCGTTTTCTTTATTTTTATCAATGTAAACAAAACTGATGAGAAGAGGGTGAAAACAGAACACTGGAATTTGAGTGCCTCAGCCTCCAAAGCATGACTCTCATTTTTATATTAAAAAAACAATTTTTATAATTTTACTGTGCCCAATTATTCTGTATGCCAAGAAACAAAGGATGGTGAAGGTTGCTAAGAAAAAGAAATAACATATTGATTTTATGACAGCCAACAAGACAGGTAGTATTGAAGACAAAGCCTTGATTTCAGGAACTTAAACACAAAGAACTAGTATCCCACCTTCTAAGGAACTAATATTCTTCATTTATGATTAATTTACTTTAACATAAATAAATAAATTGATTTGCATTTCTCATTGTACTATATAGTCTAAATTTTTAAGTGGAACATACACAATACTGAAGCACTTTGGGCTGGGTGAATTTTATATTGAGATTCTTTTCAATAAAGCTGTCAAAGTTGATATTAGGAGCATTCTAAGTGATTTAGGCATACATCCTTAATTTTTAATATAATAAAATTTTTAAATTGGGTGCAACAAAAAACCTCCAGAGGAACAAAGCCTAATTTCAAAATTTAAATAAATATGTGCATTTTCATACCTACTGGTGGGCCTGCAAAATAATCTTGTTTTCCCTACAGGGCTTTGACCTATGAGGCCTTGTCTACCTCTTGATCTGTAGCAGTCTTTGATGCTCTTTACAGAGTACATGGTCCTTGAAGTGAATATCTTGTAAAAGTATGACTCTGTTTGCTTCATCTTACAGTGAAGAGATACCATAAAATCCCAGCAGTTTATAGCATATACTGGTTGCTCGTAAATGAAAAATACAGTATATTAGAAATACTGATTCATCTTTCTATTTCATTTGAATACTATGTTACCTATCAATTTATAGTACAGTGTCTTTGAAACCACTCAAAAAAGTCCCCCCAAAACAGAGAGATACTGTGCAAATTCCATGTTCATTTAAAGGAGAAACATTTGAAATGTTCGAATTTTTCCATGAGTGTCTACTAGACTTGTGTAAATTAATTAATTATATCTATCTACAGCTGTGGAATCAAATTTATCTATTTCCTTTATAATAAAGACAAGACATATCAGAGATCTTAAAATTCCTTAGGTAAATTCAACTGTTGAAGGACTGTAAAGTCTCTTCATTTTATATAAAACGTTTACTTTTCGTTTTATACAAAACATTTAATCTCTTCTAATTTGTCTCCCATTCCCAGTAAATATGAATTCATTAGCTTGCATCGTTTACTCAAATTTCTTCCCTAATCACTAAAAGGAGATGGTGACAGTTGTAGGAACACAGGCTTTGCCAGACCCACACTGTAATGGGATTCATCTCCACACTGGTAACTCCAATGAGACTTCTTACATTATTAGAATTTCTGCTCCAGCACCAGTGAGTTATGAAACTAGTGGAAAAGTGCTGGTATACAGGTGTATACAAATCTTTCTTACCTCTACAGTTTTATTTATCTCTTTCTTTGTTGTGTTACTGTATAGCAGGTACCGTGCCAGTGTAGCACAGGTTTCTATTATGTCAAATTCTGCAGAAAGGCAGAAGAATTAGTCTCCTTCCAAACAACGGAGATCAGAAGGGAACAAGCAGGGGAATATTAGAAAACAGAATGGCTTTGGTTAGCATGAAATGCAGTGCCCTCCATGCAGCAGCTCATCAATTTTGTTTAAAACATCACAGCAGCAAAAATTCTAAGGAAGAGATTTGAAGGAGAAGTAGCCTTTTCAGAGTATTTGCAGCATGAGAGAGAGCATGAGATATGTTCTGCTGGTAAGTGTCCTGCTTTGACCTAGAAGCAGCCTGGATAATCCAGCCTGGATAATTTTTTATCTATAAAATTGATAATATTTATCTTTAACTTTCTTTTAATGTTCTTTTGAATTTTTTATTGTGCTAAATGACTTTCTAACAGAATTCTGATTAGGATTCTTGCACAGTTTAAGTAATAGCAATAAAATAAGATTCCCACAATTAATATATTTTCATCCTTTAATTTAGTCTGCCACCTATTTTGAAATTTACAAAGATTTCCTTTCTTTGATTTTTTTTTTTCCAAACTGCTAGCAGAACCTAGTAAAATCACACTCCAGAAAATATAGAGAGGAAAACAAAAGCCAAAAGATCTATTGAGCCCTGTAGGTCATGGAGAGATATCTGTATTGACACATTCATATACTGGGACTTTATTTGCCAGCCTTAATTCATTTACAAGGAAATAAAATGTGAAACTTCAGTAGTTTCTTGTAGATGAGGTCTGTTTGTTCAAGAACACTATTACACTACTGATGAAGCTATGCATTTGCTTAATGAAGGATTAGAAATTTAAACCAGACATACAACAACATTCTTCTGTCTTTTATCAAGGTGGGTGTTCGTGGCTCTTTGAACTTTGAGCTTTCAGAAATAACAATACCAGTAAGGCAGTTGTTATGTATAGCTCTTTGTAAGGTTTCAGTTCTGATCGCTGTAAAGTTATCAAGAAAAAAAGCAGTAAAAAGACAGTTTAGTAATCAAACAAAGCTCTGATGTTAGAATACCTGCTATTTATCGTCTCTCTTGTATGTAAAGACATAGAACCCTGGTCCTTGCTGTGTGGAAACATAAATATTAGCCTGTAGGGTCTTTAAACTGCTGATGAAGCAGATGCTGCATTGTCTCCTCTCAGCAGTATATCAAATCACATGAGCAGAATTTCATTAACAGTTGATAACAATTTGACTTTTTTGATCTGCTTTGGGTTCTGAGTCTCCATGACTGAAGTAGAGAAGGGTGATCTAATAGTGATACAATTAGAAACATGCGGTCCTTTTGCTCAACCTTAGCTCTCATTTTAAACTGGAACCAAATGTGAGCTAAACTTATCTTGGAAGCTGTTGGTTGTTTTGAAACAATCTGTTTCAGTTTTTTTAGGATAGTAGCTCAATTTGCAAATAGAAGTAGAAATCCCATGAAGAATTATAATTATCAGGGATGTGTGTTCCAAGTTTGAAGACACTGAAGAAGTTGATGTGCATCCAAAACAGATCAGAATGCTTTCTCCCTCTAGACTTCTTCATTACTAGCATGAAAATAGATTTTATTTCCCATGTCCACTCTTGGGCAAAGATTACTCGGAAAGCTAGATAAAATACTTCTCTCTCAAATTCAGGAATCTATTTGCAATAAAGAGTAATTTCAGCAGCCATAATCTATGGTCCAAGAAACCTCAAAACAAGCAGCAATGAAATCACTAACCCTTGAGAAGTTTGTTCCTTCATATACCTAATTAAAAGTTAGCTTTTTCATTAATTTTCCCAAAGTTTTGCTGTTCAATATTTTACGATAATTTAATTTTTGGATTGACAATCACTTTTTTAGATGAAAAAGGTAAAGAAGAACAAAGAACTTTGTATCATAAGCTACTTTGTAATATTTTGCACTGACATGTTTCAAATGTGAAGATACTGACAATGATTTAATCTTTCTGATAGATAACAGCCTTACCTGAAAATGCTGCAAAAAAGAATCTGAAATGGTACATTTTGTTTGGCAAAGTGTTCTATTTTATGACAATTTTCCTAAACATCAGTAAATTTTTGCAGGTAAAATCTTTTATTATGTGCCAAATATTAATTAATTACTGGGCAGATATTCAATTGACATAATATTCACTGCCTTCTTATACACTATAGTTTATTTTAAGAATTAAGATAGTTCAGACAATTCCATCAGACTTTTTTTTTTTT
>KZ505722.1:536775-551603 GCA_002844005.1 Limosa lapponica baueri
TCTGTGATTATACTTTGTTATAAATTCAAATTACATTGAGAAATATGATCATGTTATTTATTTTTACTTTATCAAACTCCAAGTTGTAAGTCAAGATTTTTGGAGCAGAAATGTCAAAGGACATTTTAAGCCATGTTTTTGAAGGCAAGTTACTCAAGCCATTCTAGCAAACCTGTTTGAAGTCTGACACTTTTGAAAAAACACTGAAAAAAAATCTGGTGCCATTATAGCACCAGTCAAGGGGAGCCTACTGACAAAGCCTTCTTACTCCAGCTACAGGAGGTATCGCGTTCACAGGCTCTCATCTTCCTGGGGGACTTCAGTCACCCCAACACCTACTGGAAAAGTAGCACGGCGAGCTGTAGGCAATCCAGGAGACTCCTGGAATGCATTGAGGATAACTTCTTAAGCCAGGTAATAGACAGCCCCACCAGAGGGGATGCCATATTGAACCTGTTGGTTACCAATGCAAGTGAGCTAATCAGAGACATCAAGACTGGAGGCAGCCTGGGCTGCAGTGATCCTGCACTGATGGAGTTTGCAGTCCTGATATGGGTCAGGCATAGAGAAAAGTCAGGACCCTGAATTTTAAGAAAGCAAACTTCCCGTTCTTCAAGAAGTTAATGAATAGGACCCTCTGGGAAACTGCCCTTGGGGAGAAAGGGAGCAGAACAGAACTCGCAGATCTTTAAGGACACTTTCCATAGAGCACAAGAGCTCTTAATCCTCACACATAAGAAATCAGGAAAGGAAGGCAAGAGACCAGCGTGGCTAAGTCGAGACCAGTTGGTCAAACTAAAGGGCAAGAAAGAGATGCATAGGCAGGGTGGCCTATAGTGGAAGCAGGGACAGGCATCCTGAGAGGAGTATAGGGATATTGCCGGGTTGTGTAGGGATACGGTGAGGAAGGCCAAGGCACAGCTGGAGCTGAACTTGGCAAAGGACACAAAGAAATGTAAGAAGGGCTTCTATAGGTATGTCAATCAGAAAATGCCAATTACTTGGACTTCTGTAAGATCTTTGACACAATCCCCCACAACATCCTTCTGTCTAAATTGGAGAGGTATGGATTTGATGGATGGAGTGTTCAGTGGATGGGGAGTTGGCTGGATGGTGTCATCCAGACAGTAATGGTCAACAGCTCAATGTCCAGATGGAGACCAGTGACAAATGGTATCCCTCATTGGGACGACTACTGTTTAATATCTTCATCAGTGACATAGATAGTGGGATTGAGTTCACCCTCAGCCAGTTTGCAGACAAGTCCAAGCTGAGTGGTGTGGTTGGCACACCTGGGGGACAGGAGGGTGGGACAAGCCCAGAGAGACCTGGACAAGCTTGAGAAGTGGGCCCATGTGAGCCTCATGAGGCTCAACAAGGCCAAGTGCAACATCCTGCAGCTGGGTCAGGGCAAACCCCAGTATCAATACAGGCTGGAGGATGGAGGGATTGAGAGCAGCCCTGAAGAGAAGCGGGGTTTGGTCTAGATGACCTCTAAAGGTCCCTTCCAAACCAAACTATTCTATGATTCTAGCAGTTGTGTTGTTTCAGAAAGATGTTATTGTGTGGAATGAAACAGACGTTAAGCTATTAAAGAAAAAAAGAAAAAATAGAAAGAAAGAGAAAAAAAAAAGAAAAAAAAAAAGAAAAAGAAATCTTTTATCCTCCCATTTTAGGTTGCCATAACAGAAGATCATAGAATTAATGATGCTAAACTTACTATTAAGTAAGAGTGCTCTGAAGTGGAGAAGGTTTACTCTAGAGATCAATGTATTCTCCTGAAATTTGGCCAGAACCTACAATACCTTTTTAGTGTGTCAAACCCATGAGAGAACTAAATTAATATAGAGACATTAATATAGCACTGCATTAGTACCAAAAAAAAAAAAAGTCACAAAATAGGCAGAGCTTAAATGCTAATAGAAAATTGCTGGAGGAGAATAATCGGGTAGAAAAAATAAATTACGTTAATTATTTAAGTCAAAATCTAAAACTTCAGTTTCATCATGTATCTTCAATATTAAGAATTTGGACAAATTATCTGTATTTATTTAATAGGTTAATTTTCATAATGCATATTGACATTCACTCTGACACTGCATAAAATACTGAAGATGCATTTCTTTTCACAACTGTTTCACCACAGAAGACAACAAATTAGGTAGTTACATATGCCTATGCAGTTATGTAGAACTACTTTTATTACCAAACTTCCCTGGCTCCAAAGGTTTCTAGATTTCACTTCAGTATGTTTTTTCTTCACAAGTGGGAAGGATCATAATCTCAGTGTAACAGAATGAAGCTGCAGATCCCAAAGACTAAATTATAACATTGTTCAATTGTATCTGGTGAGAGCTTTTCTATTCCATGCAGATTGCTCCAACATAGAAACAGAGTCAGAAGAAAATCTAGGAACTGAATCCAAATACATCAAATTCCAGTTCAGTATTCTTAAATGCAGGATCATCTTTCTCCTACTGAGAGGTATTTGATATTTTATTTTAAATTACTTTAGTTGCATTGAGTAATACAAATTTTTTTACAAATCTTTCTGGAAAGATCTAGACTTGGAAATTTTATCTGAGACTTTAATTAATTTGGAGAGAGCTTCATTAATTTGAAGTAGAAAACACTAAAGATAGCACAGAGTCAAAGCAGGAGATTCATGATCTGTTGACTTACAAACCTTCTATCTTACCTAAATGTGTTCCTGTTTCTCCCTGACATCCACAAAAATTATTTCAAATCTTGATGTCACAAACATTTAAACACTTCTTTAATTTCTCTTTAATTAAAAAAATCCATAATTTCACTGCCCCCAAAGTACTCTAGTTATGATTAAATGTAAACATGAATTAACATTTGCAGGATGAGATGACAAAACAAGATAGTGCCTGTTATTTTCTTAGAAAAAGGAAGTTTTGTTTTCAAAAATAAGCAGTCTAATAATAGTCAGACAATCCCATTCTTTCATCATGTTATCTGTGTACATTAATTTGTATATAATATATTCCTAAACTAGTACTGTGTAAGCCAAGACTAAAACATGTTACAAATAGATCTGCAGTTTTGTGATGCACAGAAATAGGGTGAAGTTGAAAATGAAAGAAAACAAAGTCAGATTTCAAATTTATTGTTAATTGGTAAGATATCAGGCCTTTGTATTGATAGGATTAAGGCCAGATGCACAAAAGTAAAATTATATTGCATTAACCTCCTACACTCCCTGTGGCTCATAATGGGCAAATCCTTACTGATGTCTGCATTCTCCCTTCAAATGAGATATGTCATTGCAGATATTTCAGTCCACATCTTTCTCTGCTGGTGCAAATTAACATTGAACCATCCAAACAATATTGTTTATATAAACTGAAGATCTGACATTAACTTTTAGGTCTTGATCTGAGGACAAATTTGACAACATATTTGTTATGCAGATGAACATGAAAGATAAAAAGGGAACATTAGTCTTGCTTCCAGATTACACTACATTGCTACAGTGCACAAATGAAAATAAAATTTTCTTTCACTTAAAATTCAACTTCAATAAATAGATTGTGAAGAAAAATCATAAAAAGCCCAGTCCTCTGAGATACCACTCTCATGCCTGTCTTTCTTAAAAATAACATGAAGGCTTGTAGAAGAACTGTAGATATATACTTTTTTAATATATATATATTACAATGTAACAGTATGTTTTTGGTTGGGTTTATTTTTTTGTGAATTTTTCCAAATCTCAGTCTGGACCGAGAGAACCAAATGGCAGGTTATTTTCTTTAGCTGTAGTACTCCTGAGTTGTAGATGCCACATATGAAGCTATAGGTAATACCATAATTTTTCATTGCGCTATTATCTTGTTGATGGGTACTCAGCAATGTACAGCTCCTCCTTGTTTTCCATTTTCTTTTGGACTTTGGAGAAAAGCAAGAAGTAATAACAAGGATTCATTTTAAGCAGGGAACTCATCTTCTGTGTCACACATCTCTGATTTCTTCCAGGTGCACGGGAGAGCCAAAGACCAGCCTTTACTTAGTCATTCCTCACCAATTCTATTACCTGATATTTTCTGGTCAGCACAGATGATCAGAGTGTTTGCACGCAAGGACCTGTGGCTCAGATTGCCCAGAGCAATGTGCTTCAGCTCTGCTCACATTGATGCCTTCTCCATTGTCATGTCCTTCTGGTCCAAATGAATTATTGGATTTATGCGAAAAAAAAATGGGGTCCACACTAACTTATTGGACATTTTTTTTAGCCCACCAAACATCAGAGACATCCAGTAATCAAAAGAAAACAAACAAGAAAATAAACTAACTTAAAAAAAAAAAAAAGGAATTATTTATTACAGAAAGAACACTAATTCACTGTAATTCACACTGTGCAACTAAGAAAAGAACATGGATTATTAGAGGACTTATTATTAATAGTACTTATTAGGAAAGCACTTAAAGGTCAACAAAGAATGGAACTACATTATGCTTGGCAAGAGAAGATAAATTCTTTTATACAGTATTCTACACAAATTAACAAGAAGTACACAGCATGTGGGATGTTCTTAATAGCACCACAATAAAACAATGGTAGAAAGAATGAAGTAATCTCCCATTTGGTTTTTTTTTAAGAATGTATTTGTTAACAAAAGCTAAAATTCATGGAAAGAGGAGGGAAGATGAAGAGCAGGGTTATGGGTATGAAATAGATAAAAAGGAGTTCCAGTGGAGTAAAAAAAAATTAAGAGATTGTAGATGGAGAGGAAGAGAGAGTTTGTAGCAAGCAGCTCCAAGCCCTAATTAGAGGCTGCCTTTCAGAACTGCAGGAACAGGGAGTTTTCTGACTCCCCAGCCAACATTAGAGTCACTCCTTATGCAGCACCTCCTCACACAGGCCTAAGACTAATCTGTACCAACATCGACAACACCAAAAGATAGTACTGAAAACTGTCAACTATGTGATGTTATATCACAGGCATATTTGCAGCTTTCAAAAGAACCATGTTGTATAAGTGAATAAAATATGTTGTTTAGTCCTCCTCTATTTTACTATGTTGGGTAAGCACTTTCAGTGTAGTTTTCTTTTCTTTCACTTTTTATGCATCACTGCCACTTTGCCTTAGAACTATACCGTCTAAAGTGGTTTATGTATATATTTTTATAGCAATGAATGACTGCAAGAGAAAGTTCTTGCTTATGGCACTATAGATTTTTCCTCTTTTTCAGAAAAACGCCTTGTGTCTTATACTTCTGAGGTTTAGCATAAAAAAAGTCTCCTAGTGTTTTGGATGCAAGAAGAAAAAAAAAAAAAACATACGCTTCTACTCAGCTCCAGGACATGATCAGAGTATCTTTCTTCAAGTCCGTTCTCCTTTTCCTTCCTTCCTAATTACCAGTACAAAAGTATGTCTTCATCTGTGTTTCTTCTCTTAGATAACACTAGTACTTACATCAAATTGAGTATTCAATTAAAGTAATCCCAGAAGTAAAATCTTCAAATCAAGCTTTAAGTTCGTGAAGTCTGGGTTAATTCAGGAAGTCTTTGATGTAAGTTTTTATGCAATACAGACTGCTTTCAAGGTTCAGATTTTCCTTGTTTTATTAAGAAAGTGTCAGAAGTGGTACAAGATTTAAAAATGCATATTATATACTGCATACAAACAATGTTTTTTCTAATAAATATAGATTAGAAGTAGACTCTTTGTAGTAAATCTAATAAATCAGTTGAATAGCCACACAACTGACATGTCTTAAAGTCATTATGTGTAATTGGCTAATGGTGTATTTATTCTTGTGCTATTGGATCACCCTCAGGGATAATTCCAGTAAGTTTTGAATCTCCAGAAGGATTTCTCTGCAGAGGTAAATTATTATTTTTTAAAGAACACTAACTAATTACTTTTATTTAAATTCATTTCTAAAGCAATCAGTCTGTCTTGAGGTCTCACTGTATTTTCAAGAAGTGATGAATTTGATGTTCTATGATGCCTTGAATTTCCCCCTTGAGCCAAGAAAGGTGATGAGAAAAGGAAATGAAGCCCCAAAATCCAGAGTTCATGAAACATGCCGTATTAAAAACATATGTGGCCTATACAAGAAGGATCTCAGCCAGTGCCCTCTGGTTGTGCCTGACTATAAATGACTAAAATTCTTGTTCTCAGGGGAAAAAATCAACTTAACATACTCAAAGCATAGAAGACTTCTCGGTAAGTATGGGACATAGTAGATGCTGGGATTCTATTGCCTGACATACAGTGATTCTCAGAAAAGAGTATAGACATGGTATAAAACTACAATCTTTTAACACCATCTGCTAACAAGCTAAACAGGTCGGTACATACATCAAAGGACCTTTTTTCCTACTGTCCAAATAGCTCTCTATTTTATCTTTGGATTTGCAGATGTACTTTTGGATATATTTTCCTCATCACTTTTCCAAAATTTCAGAATTTTCTAAAAGTAATTGATCTAATAAGGAACTTAGCAATTTATGAACTCATGTTTACTGGGCAATGGACAACCAAACTGAAAAAAAAGAAAACCCTAAAAAATCTTTTTGTTTTTAAAGCAAAAATGAAAGAAAAAGATAATAGATCTATATCTTCTGAAGATGTTTCACAAAAGTAGATGCTTCAGAATAAGTCTGAAATTAGTTTCAGAGTAATGATTAACAAGATAGAGGAAAAGTTATTTACACTAAACATATTAAACTTTTAGAAAAAAATCTTTAGGACACTGACATTAAGCTTCAGAGTTACTGGTTTCTGTTAATTAGTTCCCTTCAGTTGCTGGCTTATGAGTGTTTTATTGGAAATGTGTGATTTTAATTAAGACATGAGACCTTTCTGTAGATTTTATTAGTAGGAAGGCAGCAAAATTTGTAGTAAGTGGACCACACGTTCCAAATTGATTTAAGGATGTCTTTACCTTTGAAAGTTATTTTCCTTTCTCTTCATAAAGGCTAAAAAATTCATCTTGGAATTAAGTGATCATGAGAAGAAAACACAAATAAAACAGGTTGCTGTAATTTTATTGCCACCAGTTTTTTATTCAGTAAAAAATGTGTTTATTCTAAAAAGCCTATTGCTTTCTATTCAGTTCCATGTTGACAAGTGTCCACCCTGTCCATTTTTCTCTCTTTAGGCAGTTTAAAGAGTGTGATGTAAAAACCTGAGTTATTGGAACATCACTTGACCTCAGTGGAGTTAGTAGAGCTTTTGTTTCTGGGTTTTGGGGTGAGGGTTGGAATGCAATGATCAGCTGGAAGAATATAAACCAAAAAGGTAAAATAACATTTTCAATTTTCTCCAAATCCTCTTTGATACTAAATGCATAAAACAATACTTGATAAGAAGGAGTTGGGAATCTTTAAATTATTAGTATATAGAGAATTAAGTTGGCAAAAAATCAGCATATAAAGCAGCATGTAGTCCTTACCATCTACAACCTACCTCAGTAATGGTGCTTGATGACTGCAGGGCTAGACAAATAAGAAGTAATTATTCATAATAATGTTGGGCCAGATGGTCTGTTGAGAAAGTTACGCTAGTAGAGAATTTGGCCCACAAATTTGGTTTTGTTCTTGTTGATGCATGGAATTATTCTGTTGCTGAAATATTTTTTGTGACTCGCACAGTGCTAACCTTTTGATACTCTTTTTTCAGACTGCTGAAAATTTGATACTCTGTGGTGATGACTGGTATTTTTAAAGACTGAGAGGAGCTGGCTGCTTATTTAAAGCCAGTGTACTTGGACACTTGGACACATGCCTTTCTTAGGCTCCTATTAGCTTCCCCTTGTCATGCAACAAAATGCTCTGTCAAGATTCCTTGTGTCACCTGATCTAGGAAGGACAGATTTATGTTAGACTAATACATCAACTGGACTGGGATGAAGGCAGTTAATGGAACTACTTTCATTATTGTAGTCAGCTCACATGCCACTTGATCAGATGTCATTGGGACAAGCTCACAGAGCTGTTGGTTTTGGGTAACTGCATTAAGATAGTAAGTCTTCTCTGTTTATTGGTATTTGGAATGTTTCATATATGTTTTTGAGTAATACTACAGATTATAATATAAGGATGGATTTGGAACTGTTTTGAAGCTGATTCCAGAAATTAAAAGTGCAATGAGGAAGCAACTGATACACTACACTTTGATTGGGATAAAAAAAAAATCAGACACCTAGTTCTTGGAAAAATTTTAGTTTTCAAAAAAAAAATCCAGAAGTACATTTCACTAGTTTAGGATTTATTTTTTTTTTTAATCTCTATTGATGGAATTTTCTGACTTTTTCCTATGTTAGGCAGAAAAGCCTTGCCTGTTGAAAGATCAGATAATTGTAGTGTATAAAATGTATTTCTACATAAATTAGGAAAGATATATCTGAAACCTTATTAAGAGCAGCAAATGTATTCCTAGCTAATTACTGCTGCAATACCTCATATGTATTTGGATGTTTGTTTACTTTAGTGAATCAGAACTGTGGAGGTGAATTCCTATTCTGATATACCCTACAATTTGCCACTGCAAATTGAGAAAATTAATTGAAGACTGTGTAATGCAAAATCACTGTTCAGTGTACGGTCTGTCTCTCATATCTAGGAAATAAGAAAATCATCGCTAAAAGTAACCTTCAACAAATGTGACATGACAGAGAAAATTTACATATTTGAAACACCTCTTTTGTATTTTCTCTGTAGTCTCACTTCAATACCTAGAACAATATTAATACAATTTATTTTAAATGTCTAACTAACCCTGACTTCTATTTCCAATATATTTCCCTGTACTACCAAATACCAAAAAAAAAGCGCCATTAGAAGCCTGATTCACTCATTTGTAGGTGATCTATGATGCAATTTATCAGTCTTTACAATTTTTTTTCTCAGTAAGCACTGTAAACAACTCAATTTTTTGAATAAACTTCACAGAAGATATATTCAGGTTTGATTTATTTTAAAAAGGTTTTACATAAGCAAAAGAGACCTGGAAAGTACAGGAAAAAATAGGAATTTGTACAAGAATAACCAAATTATCACTTCTTCAAACCATTCTAATTTCTTGTTTTAATAAAGAAGTGAAATTACTACAGAATTGGTTGTCCTAACTTGTATTACTCTTTTCAGTTCAGCTCACTGGATTTTCTACTCATACATAATCCTGTAACCATGAGAACAAAAATCCTATTGCAGTATTTATTATTTATCCAAAGCGAGAACTGGTTCCAGACCTCTTTATCTTGTGTTCTTTTCCTTCCATTTCCAGACAAAGAATCCAGGTGTAACTTGGATGCTTCTATCTGCCGAACATATAACTGTTTCATAGCAGAATACTGCCATAAAATGATGACTCGTATATTTACACTGCTTCTGTCGAGGTTGCTGTTTCTGTACATTTACTTTTACTATTTTCCCCATACTCCTTCCTTGGCCAAATGAGGGCTGTGGTTCTCTGGTTCTGATCTTAAGGAGAGGCTGGACCAATAGATTTGAATATGTCTAGTTGGATAGCTGCACAATTTTTAGAATTCTTACTCTTTTTTTCTCTTAAAATCTAGTCAAAGCTAACAAGTTTTCTTCAGAAATTAAGATATTGGGGGGGTTATTTGGGGATTTTACTCTAAATTTAATTTGTCTGCCAAAGAAAAGCACTCTTCCTCTGACACAGTGAAGGGAACTTAGATACTTCTCAACAAGTCCATATCTTCTTAAGGGGGAGAGAAAACTGTCTAAAGAGTGACTCTTAAAATGTGAATTATTCCAACGATCTATATCTATACCAGATCCTTTCCTTATTTGTCCCTAGAATTTTGTAGACCTACTAAAAGTAGAAATAATAGAAGGAACCAAAGAAGCTTAAGACTCTTGAGAGGGAAAGGGAAAATGAAATGGGAAGGGAAGAGATGGTAAACTCACAAAGTCACACCTGGAATGACTGAGAGATAATAAGCATTGAAACTTTAAAGTGCATTTTTTTCATTCCTGTTCTTATTTATACTGAATTCAGTGATACCAGATGCTAGACAGATACACCTCTATATTTGGCTATAAAGTTGTAATCAGTGCATAGACTGAGATTTTTCTTGTTCTTTCCTTCAAACATTGTCTTCCGGTTTCCCAAGTCCAGTGATGTTCTGTCATTCTCCTAAGCAAAGAAATAACCAGAAGACATTTGTAAGGGGACAACTTGTAAATTCCCAAGGAAATTCTGGGCATCATAATATTATCAAGGAATCAGATGGTTTTTACTTTGAGAACTGGCTTCATATTAGCCTTGGGGAATCACAAATGTCAGGACTGTGCTACAGTATAGCTTTCCTGTGTTTAAACAGTGTCCTGTGTTAATCTGTCTGGCACACCTGGTAACTTTCAAAAGCAGAAGTAAAAAGGTTATTCTATGTAGCAAAAAGTGTGAGAAAGAAATTCAGAAGTACCATCCTTCTTTTTTGCAGACATAGAAAATTACTAGAGCACAGTTGGTATTTTTCATTCTCGAGAACATACAGCAGCTTAATTTCACCAAGGCTAATTGATTTTCACAGCTGATGCATGAAAGGCTAAAGATGATATGAAATTTGAAAAGGACCCTTGTCTAGCCCCTAAAGATTCTGGTATCTGTGGAGTCAACAGAAAATCTTTGGAACTGGAGTTACTGATACATCCAAGAATAACTTCAGGTCACTGGGATGTTTAAGATATTTATTGACCTGTTCATGCTGCAGGTTGTTACAAGAAAACGTTTCCTTTCTCGTAAGAGACTCTCACATATCTCTCACATATTTATTTTCATTGTGATACCAAAAGGGTGAATAGTTTTTTGTCACATGACAACTGTTTACAGAATGCAATATCTTACTGAATAAGCATGTTTTATTATTCATTACAGGCAAAACAGATCTTACAGTTGAGACAAATCTGCTATTGCTGATCCATCATCAAGGGGAGGGTTTGTCTGAAAAAAGGAAAGACTTTTCCTCTGTGGAAGGGATTAATCAAGTGCTGCTGTAAAAGTCATTCTTTCATAGCACTTAATCTTGTTCGGTATATCAGATTTCTTCATGTGTGGTCAGTCTTCCTTACCACTGATAAAGAAAGCAGCGGGATACACGCATTAAGACTGTTGGGGTTTAAGCATATACCCCAATCGCTTACTGAATACTAAGGAGGTTTTTTTATTACCTTTAATTACTTAAAATCAACTCTCTCGACCCACATTGTATCAGCTTTCTATTTGATGTGTATATAATGGGAATAAAGATCTTTTACCTGTTGATTTATGAAAAAGGAAGGGCACATCTCATAGTGCCACAATGTCTCCATCTTGTAGCTATGCCATGGCTTTGCATGAATATTATCTTTTAACAAGGTCTCATCTGCTCCTCTTGACTCACTAGTAAACAACTCATACTTAATCTTGCCCTTTCCCCCTTGGTAATTCATTAGTATGTTTCAACATGAAATATTTCCTACATTAAACTTTCCTTTCCATAAATATTTAATATATTAATTAATACACATACTTCATGAAAACATCTAAATCAAGTAAGTGCATATAGTTGTTACAGACTGCTTATTGAAACCAAGCATAACAGTAATTGATGATTTGGGGTGACAATAGATTTTGAAAGACTAGTTAAGAAGAACTTTCTCTGAAATACACTGCTATATATTATATATATATATTAAAAAAAAAAAACAACCCCATAGGTTAATTTTTAAAGGCAATGAGAGAGAGCTCTATATAGTGTGATATTTGGATTTTGTTATTTTGAATTGGTAGAGATACAAGCTGTCCTGTGAGTCTAGGAGCAGCTTAGAATACATAATGCATAAAACTGCAAACTGTAATGGATAAAGAAAATGAGATCTGAAAAAAAATCACTTTTTGACATACGACAAAACACTACCAAGAGATAAATTAAAGGAAGGTTGACAACATTTATACAACAGTTTATAAAACATCCAGTAACCAAAATGTACCAGTTACTTTGTCACAGAAATGTAACGTGAATTGGCCATACATGCTGATCTTCTATTCAGATGTTTTGCCTAAGAATGGCAGAAATTCAGATACTCCTTTACCAAATACTTTTTTTATATTCATATTGTAGGCAAATATGGCTAATGGTCTCCTGTGAGCCCTCCATGGCTGGCTTCTCTTTCTCTGAGACAAAAGAATCAGATGGAATTTGATGGTGGCCATTTCAGGAGTTTTGAGCGCAACATTAAAATTTAGCCTGGATTACACCTTCCAGGACCCAGCCTGAATGTGTGTGAGATTAGCTCTGTGCCATTTGGGGAGTCATCAGGTCAAGTACTAAGGGGTGTTCCAGATGAAATTGAGCAGGTTATTTGTAATACCTAAGTTTCAATTTACAATAAGAATGACTTGAGGGAGTTTGAGTTGATCGTTTGGCTGGCACCTTTGTAATAAGGAATCCTGTATTCAGTTGGTGCTCCCCCAAGTTCACCTGACTCACATCGTTTGATCCCTGGTAAAGAACAGTAACATACTGACACATCATATCAGGGATCACAAAAATTTTATATCCTGTTGCTATGGAGATGAGGGGAAAGTCTCAGAAACTCATTTAGATTAAAGGGAAGAGGACAGAGAGGGAAGAATATTGATATCAGGGATATAGGGTTTGTATCGGCAAATAACTGAAAAGGTTTTTTCTTTCTCTGAGAGACAGTGGCAGGGAGAGAGGGTGGGAAAACATCCATATGCAAAACAACAATGAAGTAACATTTTTTTAACAAGGTTGAATTGGGTGGGAAAGGTGAATCTGAGATTGCAAACATTTTGAGACTATAAACCTTGGAATAATAAATGACTGACTTCCTCTTCTCAGCAAAGCCATGCTTTTCTCTCACGCTCCATTTCCTTGCAGCTAATAAACTCTAATGAAATACCAGTGCCTTTATATTTCTGTGTTGTACAGATGTCCTTTTTCACTTTGACTCCTCTTGTGGCTAATTTGTCTCTCTGATTATATGATTACAGGAACATTACACTCTCACTTATTTCATCACTTTCATTCTCTCTCTCTCTCTGTGTCTATGATGAGAACACTTTTTTTTAATTGACACCTAAGAAAAGATATCACAGAGACAATATAAAAGGGGGTTAGAGGGTTTTAGACTTTGTGTCAATTAAAATGTCAGACAGACAAGTTAATCGCAAGCACACATAATGAAAGACTATTTACCCTTTGAGGCCTAATAAATAGTTTTACAGTTTTGATTCCTTCCTTCCTCCCTCCGTCTCCTAAAGAGACTGTTAGAGGCCCTTCCTTGAAAGCAGATGATGGCTGTCTAATGAGACAATTTGTCCCATTAGGCTAATCCATGTACACCAAGTAGATACAGGAGGATAATAAAGCCTCCTGAAAGAAAAATCCATTTAGCATCATTTTAAAATATGGAGAGGGAGAAGGTGACCTATAATAGAAACTTTCCGTCGTTAGATTCAATACTGCCAACACTGGCAGTCTTGCAGCTGCAGCTAACAGGGCGGCTTAGTTTGGTGCTACATAATCTCAAATGTGTGCACACATTTATGTAGAAATGTGAATGTTGATACTCACTTCAAAGGAGTTTGGTTAGGAGACGTAAACTGAACAGCATTAGTATAACTGAGACAGGCCTCTTTGACATTATAAATCTGAAATAGACTGCTTTGTGAATGATCTTGTCACAAGTTATGCATATTCTATACATGAGGACTAAAGGTCTGAGTGTATCATAGAATTGACACTGATAGAACCAGATGGAAGCCAATGTAAAGACAGTTGAATCTAAATTTATGTTTGATTACATATGGAGAATTTTTGTTTGAAGCCATTCTTATATAGTGAATTGATGTACCATGTAAGATTTCTCAGCATTTTGGGAGGTAAAAAAGATATCAAGAACAATGTGTAATCCTAATAAAGATTACAAATTGTCCAAACTGATTTTTGTTTTTTGGATTTTTTATGAAATATAAAGGAAAATGTTGCATGATACTATGACATATTTTTAGGTTGCTTGCACTACTTTTTTCCTGACTGGCTAAAAATCCCATTTTTCAATCAGTGGTGCCTGAGTTAGCCTACTATGCTATTAGAACATAGACAAAAATCTTCATTTTCTTTTTCAGCACTGCAACTGCTTCATATTTGGCTTAATTTCATTTGCTTAGACTTAGAGGCAAAGTTCATACTACATTGAAAGAGCAATTCCAGAGCAACTGTAGAGGACACTCTTTTTCTTTCCCAAATTACGTCAAAATTTTTATACCACAGGTATACTGTGGATGGCCTACAGAAGTGTGTCTGACAATTCATGAAGATGTTGGAAATTGCAAGTGTGGGATTCCACAGACTCTAAGGAATAGTCTTTTCCTATGTTCCAGCTGTATCAGAAGCCACGCTTGCAGATTTGCAATGTGAAAGGAACTGTGAGTTTAAAGTCACCAATGGGTCTACCATTAAAAAAATAATCTAATGGGTAGTAATTCTGGGGAAATTTTCTTCTCCAGTGGCACAAATGGTTTGTAATCTCATGTAATGAAGTCATTATAGAAGAGGTTTCAGAGAAAAAAAAAAAAAAAGGATTGGTCGTTTTGCGTACCAGCACTGCCATTTGGCAGAAATGGCAAAGTAGGATGACAAGGAAAGCGGTCAGAAAATTCCTATGACATATGTTTTCTAAGTTGGTGATTAGCTCTCTTGTATTCATAGATTCATAGATTCATAGATTGGTCCAGGCCAGAAGGGACCTCCAAAGGTCATCTAGTCCGACCTCCCCGCAGTCAGCAGGGACACCCCCAACTAGACCAGGTTGCCCA
>KZ505722.1:552838-586089 GCA_002844005.1 Limosa lapponica baueri
GTTCCCAGGGTCCTCCTTTCTTCCCTTTTTAAAAAAGGGAATTTTATCTCTCACTATGTGTGAGAGTATAGAATATGCTGATTCTGAAGCTAAAAAAACATTAGAAACAGGAAGCTTTACCTGGCATCCAAAGGGAGAGAAATTCCTCAAAAAATGCCTTCTTCAACTTTGCGTATGTTAAATGATATGTAAATACTCCTCTTCAGCTCATTGCAATAGACTGCTCAGTCGAATTATGAACAACCTAGTTTTCATGAAAGGTGTTATTGATATCATATGTTGATATCATACATGTAGCTCACATCTAGACATCTGTATTGTAGATATGCAGTCACTCAAACCTCCCTTTATAACAATAGAAAATAAGGAGAAAACTTGACAGATTAGAGGATACCACCCATATGAATTAAATCCCAAAAGTATAAAATTCTCTTATGGATTATAGGAGTTGTCTTGATGCTTCACTCAAATGTTAAAATTGTCTCTCTCTCCAATTCTGGATTTTACATTAATTTCCTTCACCAGTGACCTGGGAATATTAAACATCCTTAGTTGTTCTTTCACAGTTTCAATTTAAAGATCATTCACCAACTCAGGTGGACTGGGAAGTCAAAGAAAACAGCTTCACTCACAGTTTCAAATGCATATTTCCCCTACACTCCATGTATTTAATAGCTTCTAAACTGTATTCAGGACAGTAAAGATCCTCAAATTTACTGTTTATTAGGGAAGGAAGAGAACCACCTCCATTCTGGTGTGCATTCATGCAAAAAATGAAAAGTTAGACTCTCTTAAACATCATTATCTGAATTTGGATGATCTAAGAAAATCTAATGTGATATAATTTGTATGCTGAAGACTGCAGCAAGTAAAACAACCGGTTTAAGAGCATAAAGAGAACTAATCCCTGCTGCTGTCATTAAGAGAGCAATATATTATAATCATAAACATCTCTTTAAATCGTTATGTCAGGTCATTAAAAGAGCACCTGAGTTTGTTGCAACATGTCCTCAAAAAGCAGATGGGACCCCGTCAGTTTGGCTATAGTCCAATTAAATCTGCTGGTAGGCATTATTGTAGCCTCCGTGTTATTACTGTTAGTTCACCTTCAGCAAGGAAGATAGCATGAGACAGATGGTAATTAATTCTGGACAGGTCAGAAGGAATTACTGTGAAAAGAAGAGACAAGTGGTTTGGACATCAGGGCTCCGGT
This sequence comes from Limosa lapponica baueri, assembly GCA_002844005.1. Lineage (NCBI taxonomy): Eukaryota > Metazoa > Chordata > Aves > Charadriiformes > Scolopacidae > Limosa > Limosa lapponica. The sequence goes on from KZ505722.1 coordinate 554,052, forward strand.
TTAAGTTTCTCAGTGCCACTGAATCATGGGAGGGAAAAGTCACTGAATGCGTGTATGCCTCTGCTTAGCCATACATAAACTCAATGTGATACAACCCACCTTACATCTCTATACTTTCACAGTAGCAACAAGCATTGATACACTGACAGTCTAGTTTATTAAAGATAATGCTTTGAAATCTTTACAATATATACAACTTTTCTGAATATATTTAATGCTACTTGATAGGACAGGCTTTTTCTGTGAAACACCTTTTAGTGTTTGTTTTACCTCTATTTCAGTTGTAAATCTTATCTAAACTTCTTCCTAAAGCCTACTAGTATCCCCATCTTACTACAGCATCTGTTTCATTATATCACTGGGACACTGGAAAAAGGACCAGACAATTCAGATGTGAACCATAAGTCTTAGTATCTTTTATATATAATACAAAGAAGCTTTTTTAACTCCACCTTCTTGCTTGATGTCTAGCCAACACACTTGTTTCTCCATCATATAGAACAAGACACTAACTGTTTTTAAATAGCAAGATAGGATTCTATATAACTACTTATGAGCTGTTATAGATTTTATACTTAAGGCAGAAAAACACAGAAGTGCAGCTTCCAGATGGAGCATCTAAATTAATTTTAAACTTGTTTTAGTAATGCGTCTATTGACATAGTAAGACTAAACACCCAAAGTATCAGACTAATTCTCAGTTCTTCATTAAATAACCTGTGTTGCAATCAGATGCATCCTTGGATTTCAGCAGAAAAGTAAGAGGGATATATTTTAAAACTTTCCCTTTTAGAATGGTTTTATCCTCATAAAGATGTTAGCTAGAGGTTTTACTGGCAAGAGAAGCCATGGAAGTCTTGGAAAACAGAACCGAAAGCCAAGATCTAAAGAGAACTGAAAAGATCCTCTTACCTATTTCCTTGCTAACCAGAGGTCCAATTTATAAATTTTGTAAAACAAGGTAAAATATATTTGTGCAACTCTTTGACCCATAGACTACCAGGTTGTAACTCTCTTAGTCACCTGGAGCACCTCTGGAACACAGTATTGAACTGTTTCTTGCAGCTTTGTCTTTTTAATAAAGAACCCTTTAGTCTGTATTCAAAAACTTACATCCTGATACCCTAAAACAATTCAGTAAGCCGCACAGGCAATACTGTGTACTAATAGTCTTTCTTTAGGTTTGAAACATCAAGAGTTTGTTAGCAGATTTTCTATTTTGTACCATAGTGGTTTTCTTGTCATCATTGGGGTTTTTGTTTTTCTGTTTTCCCTCCAAATAAATTACCAACAAATTCTATTAATTCAATGACAAGCTCAAAAAATTCCTCAGAATGTATAAATACACTGTTGTATGTCAGACTGACTTTGCCCCAGAGAAAATAAATTGAGAAGACAAAGCCTGTGGGGAAAATAAAATAATAATAATTAAAAAAAAAGTTTACCAAGCATTAAGAAAAAAATATAAAAATACAATAGAATGAAAGTGAAATGATGGAATATTTTGGTAAAGAAAAAAATATTTAATTGTGGTCATGCACAATGTGTTACTGCAGATCTGAGAATTTAAATTTTGTTCCTTAGAATGAAAAGCCCACCTTTGAAAAATCTCTTTAATAATAAAACAAATCCCTATTTAGCTCAAGGTCTTATATTTTATGCAATACAAAGTTACCAAAATGGCAAAAAATAAATAAATCTGGAAACAATTCCAGTGAATCTGAAAGGTTACTTGGAAGAATTTGGCATATAATCTTCAGAAAATCCATGAATCACCATACAGAAAAAGCCAACCTACTTCAAACCTCTGGGAAAACGTTAGCCAATTCCACTATGTTCTGTCATAAATCACAAGCAAGTGTGTCCTAGTGTATATTATCTTGACTGAAAATAGCATCTTGTTAAGCAAAGTTAAATGTAGTGGTTCATTTTAAATACAGCAGTAGAAAACAGCTCTATACAGGGTGCAATCAAATTGTTATCCATAAAAGCCAGATGATGCTTTCTCTATTTAATACATTTTGGATGGACTATTAAGCATACATTCTTCAAGAACTATGGTGATGTCTATCTATCTGAACATCTAAAACATTAATGTCTAAAATCTGAGGTGAATATCTCAAGTAATTAAATGCCAACCTTTTTGTTTGTTTTTTTGCTTGTGGACTCAGTCATGAAACAGAGGACACTAAAAAAGATATGAGCAAAACAGAAAAATTTTTCACAAATGTCAGAAAAAAAGCTTTATGCAGAGCTTGTTGGTTTTTTTTTTAAATCTGAAATTTAGCAAACTAAAATTTTGAAATTTGATAATTGCTATAAGGGACTGACAAATTATAGATCATAAAGTTAGAAAGTTCCTCAAGAAGAAATTTGATTTGTTACACCCAATGGTCAAATGTAATATACATAAACCATCCCTGATAATCTTAAATATCTGAACTAAAGAAACTCCACAGCATCCTTAGGCAATTTATGTCAGTGCTCTTTTATCTTTTTCATTTAATAAGTAGGGTTGGTTTTATTCTTTTTTCTTTTTCTGATCTTGCTCTCTCTCAGCAATGAACTTTGAAATGTCTGACAACTGAATAATACTAAAAAAACCACTACAGATTAAAGTCCTTCATGTACTTTCAATAATTTCGAATGAATATCACTCTGATTACAGCTACCTTTTTCCTGATGCCACGTAGAAGCAGAGGCTCTACAAGCATCTACAAGAAAAGAAGGAAGAAAAACATTGGCTAGTATTCTTGGGAAACCAGCAGATCAGAAATAAAAAAGGTTATGTTTTCAAAATGGATCTGGAAAAATCAAGGACTAAGAAAAAATGTAGTTTTGCTGTAATGTACAGATATTTTGCATAGACATATATATGTGTATATATATATATATTTGTAGAGAGTGACATTTTGTTCTCAGATGAAGATTGATTCTGTTCAATCAAAGCTCCTCACCTCTCTATTCCATCCTTAGTGATCTTTCATAACAAAAGATTTTAGCGTAGCAGGTTTGACAGCTTCAGTTACAAGTTCTATTATATTTATTTTTATAATTTTAACTTGAACGTGAATCTTATCTTTATAAAACTGATTGAAGATTGCTACAATTGTTACAGATAGGAACATATTTTTGCTCAAACACTGACCAAGCCTCATCCTTTCTAATCTTGGGAAGAACTGAAATATAACTAAAACTGTCACGAGGCCTGGGCACCTTTGTTCTTTCACTACTAGGGCTAATGCACAAACTTGACACTGTGATTCAGTCATTAGCTGCTGTGGCAAGATCGGCTATTCCAGCTTTTTTAGCTCCTACGATTTTTGTTGACACTCCTTAATCCTGACCTCAAACATTCCATTGTTCCACTCATTGCACTCTTTTGATCAGAAAACAGTAATCACAGCAAATTGCCTGCTAGCTTTGCAGTACTAACAACTATCTAAAAGATATGAACAGGGACATCAAATTACTACATTTTATAATTTGCACTATGACCTGAACTGTGAAAAGGGACATACATGGGTTTTGGCTCAATTTGGGAAGTTTATCTTATCTAAATCTATACATCTGTGTTGTCTCTGTGAGAGAAGAAAAAGTGTATTCTCAATATGAGTTATTCACAATGTCAAATTTTACTGAAGATGAGGCAAAATGCAATTCTTACATGATTCATATGCTCAATTAAAGACTACAGGGAAGTTTTTAATTTTTCTTGACCTCCTTGCATCTTTGTGGTGAAGATAATAAACTGCTTTGTCTGCACTGGAATTGTATTTCAAGATAACTAACTCAAGAATATACATTTTTATAAAGGCAAGGTTTTTGATTGTATGAAGTACAAGGAAGTAAGTGTTGCAAATGGTTCGAACAAGAAGGTAATTTTCAGAGTGTGGTCTTTGGCACACCAACAGTCCATAAAGCCATGGTAAGACAGATAGATCATGGCGTTATATTACGTAGCAAAACATACAACATTTTCAATTACAGTTACACTCTAAAGCATGAGTTGAAACAGATTTGACACTTATCCATGAAATAATAAGATAAAACAATGGTCTCCTCTGGCATTGCAAATTCTAATAAAAATCTTTATGTTAAACATATACATGTGATGGATAATCTGTAGGAGAATCAGTTCTCCCAATTTTATTGTTCTATTAGTTACTATGGGACTAGACTAGACTGATAATACTTCTACTTATTTAGACAAATAGCTTAATTTGAAACTAGTAAGGAAAAAAGGAAAGCAAGTTAGAGAAGGAAAAATTAAATCATTGTAGTCAAGAATGTAACTTCAATTTTAATTAATTAGGACATTCCTTTTTTGAAGTCACACAAGCTATAAGACCAAATGCATGATTGTTATCAGCAGGCACGCAGACTATCTTTGACACAAACTCTTAGGGTTACCCAGACTACAAAACCGCAAATCTCAGCAAAGCTGCACATTAAGGGCATAGAATTGAGCCCTTCTTCCCTTGGGAGACCAATCCCTGGCCCTATAGCAAGAAAGACAGGAGCTTGACAAGCTCATCTGTGACAACTGTGAGACAACAAGGATCATATTTGGCAGTTTGAAACTGGGAACATTTGAGTTATTTCAACTGTTAGCAGCATTTCAAGCAAATTACAACAGGCTGCATTGGATAAACAAAGCAAATTGCTCACAGTAGCAGGAAGAGTAAGAACATGTCTCTCTTCCCCCACCCTACACTGTTTCTAAAATGACTATATTCCTTTCCTATCACTTCACAAAGTGAGCTGAGGAAAAAAAAAAAAAGAATAAAAAATAACCAGTAGTCTATAGGTATCCAATCTACCTCTTCCTCTCCTCTTTCCATGTTACCGAGGAATACTACATAATATTAACTGATGACTGTTCAGTAGGCTTTTAAAGTAGCATCAATTTATACTTGCTCCTTCAAGGCTTGATCAAAGAGCAAAATTATGCTATTGCTGAGCATTGTTAAATTTCCAACTGCTTAAGATGTTCAGCAGCACACATATTGATGTTAGACATATTAAGACATGATAAAGTAATCTGAAATTACACTAGGCTTAGTTTCTCATTTACTTTCCACATATACTTGAGTGATTGCATTTAACAAGCTGTATATATATCTAAAAACCTAATGTTTACACATGTAAACAATTTCTGTTAAATTACTCAATACCACAGTAGCACATGGAAACTTCAGATGAATTAAATATTATAGGATCTTACAAGGTCTTTGTCTAGTGAATATTTTCCTCGATGAGAATGAATAGAACTATTCTTCATCTATGTGTAAAAATACTAAGTTTTAGAGATAATAAAAGACCTGTCTAAGATAAAGCAATGTGTGTGTGATACACACAGGAGGACTCAGTCACATAATTTAAGATTATCTGCCTTTTCACAAAGTGGACAGAGTAAGCATATTTATGCAGTACAGAGACAAAAAAAAAGGAAGATGTAGGTTAGACTGTGCCTATGGACTAAACTGTAGCTCAGCGGAGTAGATCTTGCTTATATATTTATAACTATTTCAATCATCAAACTCAGCTTTAGGAAGGCATTTTCTCTAAGGTGAGTAGTTTACATTACTGTTTCTTCGTTAGCTTTCTTATATAAGATCAAAGATCATCTAGGAATTTGCCCAAATAAAACTGCCTTTGTTGGAATTAGGAATGACATTGGTAACGTTAGTTTACAAGTGGTATAATATCACTCCTTCTCCATAATTTCATGACAATATAGTCATGGGGTTTGATCTTTTATTATCTATCTGAAGTTCATAAAAGGGTTCTGGATAATGTATTTTTGCATGTGATGCATAGTGGCATGAGAAATACATGCCATATAGACTGTTCTGTGTCAACTCATTATTACAACCATGGGAAAGAGGACAGGTTGACCTTGGTTGTCCCATTGAGACATAGAGAATTGTATTCCCAATTTGATCTGTATTTTAACTAATTCAGCTGTTCCCCACCCACATCTATTTATTTCAAATCTTCAAAGCTATGCTTCTTCATTTCCATTTCATACCATATTCTTTTATAAAAATGGTGTAACATTAATGGCACATGCATCACAACAGGTGTGGAGAGACCAATGTATCATCAAGGGTTTCTGATGTAAGTACTGTCATTGTTTAGTACAAAGGTGAGCCTGAATGTGATGCTTCCGAGACTCACTGTGACATTTTTGGAAGAGAAATATGATGGTGGCAGTATATGTGAGTGTTCCAACTAAGAAACTGTGGAGGAATCAAAAGATACAAGTTTTTATTGCTCTTGAAGTTCAAAACACTGCGTGCAGCATTCTGCTGCAGCTTGGCATGAGCCAGCAGGTTTCATTGCATGCTGACTGTCAGTAGTATTTTTAGCAAATTTTCTTTTCAGATGTTTCTTTGAAGAAACTACTGTGGAGAAGATAAGACTGCAATTTGTCATATTTCTGTAAACTCTTTGTCTTCGAACTCTTTCTTGAATTCATGTTCCTTTCTTTCTTGCTTAACTCTTCTTTAAATAGCTTCCACAAAGTATTTGTTCAAGACCCATTCATTAAGTCCAGCAAGGTATATCTGAAACTTGTAGTACAATCATAGACAGAGCAGCCCTCATGTGTCAGGAAAAGAGTTCGGTTTTGCTGATGAAGACAGTGGGACAGTCCAAGTGATATAACTGATAGAAGAACTTGTGATATAGGTAAGACTGATCATATCCAGTTAAAACAACAGGAAAAAAATGCAGCTATCTGTTTTTCTGCTTTTGTTTTCCTTCTGAATTTTACTTTTGCCCAGCTGAACACCTGAAATAGATATCAATATGTTTGCTTTTAGAACTTACTTTTCAAATGTGCTTCTGGGCAGATATTTGTATCTTTTAGGTAAGAATAATTTCTACTGTTATACTTCAGACACTGACTAGAGATTGTTTAGGCATTTGTGCATCATCAATTTGAAAAGCACATCTAAAGCACAGGATGGGATAAAATTGGGGGTATTTTGGGTACTGATCTTGTCTCTCTCATTACAATGCAGTATTAGCTAGTCTGATATTTACTGCTAAACTATCTATGCCCTTAAACAGGCACTATTCAGAGCTCTAGATTTATGTTCCCCATTTAAATACCCTGAACTACAATCATATTCCTTTAATAGGTTAACTCTTTAAAATAGTCAAATGCACTTATTGTTGATTGTGCAGCAGTGATGGAAGGATAAAATGAGTCAAATCACCTCAGCGTTTCTCAAATCTAATCATCCCTCCAAAGATATGGAGATTCTATGAAGGTTCCTTTTCCAAGGAGAGAAGCCAACAGAGTTTTCAAATAATAACAAAGGAAGCCATGAAAGGTCAAGACAATGCATCATATTTCACCAATAAAAGATGCCATGCTTTGTGATCAGTTCTACACTTCTTGAGCTGAACTTCGTTTACAATCTGGAAGCACGATATAACCACAGGATTAACTCCCTCCTCCCTCAACCAACAATCAAATGTATGAGTTTTCGAAGCTAAGGAATATATATTAAGCAAATGTGGGCTCAATTATATCAGAAGAATTTCCTTATGGTGGGGTCTTTTAGATTGTGGAATAGTTTCTCCAGGGAAATTGTGGAATCCTAATAGCTGGAGATAGTTTAAGCTGTGGGGAAGGAAACTTTCACTGGTTAATAAGGCTGGAAAACGAGTTTAAACATTGTTTTTGGACTCTAATTTATATGTAGCAAGGAGGGGGAGATTCTATGTCCTCCTGCTGTGATAAATTGCCTTGTAAGCTTCAAAATTAATCGGGCAAAAAGTGAGTAAACTGGGTAAACAGCAGTAAAGGGAGATGTGAACATTTTATAGTATATGTTTGTTTAGCTACAGACAAACACAAAAATGAAAGTTTATTTTATGTAAAACACTGAGGATGCAAAATCTCCCAAAGTAGAACACTAATAATGATCTTTAACTGACAATCCTACTTCATTTAACAAAACATTCAGTGTTCTTCTCTTTCTCCTTCTCCCCCTTTTCCTCCCTTTTATATTCCCTGGATATTTAATGCCTTACATAGTGGCCTGGTGAGCATATGTTCTTGGTTAGGAACCATTGTTTATGAAATTGTTACAGGTTTCAGATTTCTATGTGGCAAGCAGAACACCCAGGCCCCTGGCTGGTAGCAATTGGAGCCATTCAGAGGTATGTAAACATTAGAGTGAGGAATTTATGAGTCTACAGTTCAGCTGCATGGAACATTTCTCAACTTGGATTTTTTTTCTTTTTCTCTTTTGTGTGTGTGAATAGATTGCTTAACTTCAAACACAGCTGAGCAGTACCTTGGTGTAGGTAGAAAGGAACAACATCTGGAAATAATAACTGCTTAGCCATTAGTCCAAAGCCTGTAGTAAGGGCTAAAAGAATACTCAAGTTTAAATTGAGAAAGTTGTTCTAAATGAATCTCCCCAATGATCACGGCCTAAACAAATAATTAGGATAAAAGGTGGAAGCAGATATAATTAGGGGCCTGCAACAGAGCATTGCAGTTACTGACTGAATATGTGAAAAGAAAAGAAAATGAAGGTTCCTGATCAGTGAAAAATTCTCTGGAAATTAAGGTTGGCAATTGGAATTATGTTAGCAATTAAAAAATTGCACACACAGGAAGTGTCCTTTCTTTGCCATGCAGTGTAACCTCTAGTATCGCAGAAGAATGTAGGGAATTTTCCCATGACAATAAGGTCATTGTCATTCATTTCTGAAAAATGTCTGGATGGTGAGGAAAGAATGCAGATGATCAAAGTTCCTTTCAGCCTCCCCTATCACTTCCCCTTCCCTGAATGTACTTTACATTTTAAGCTTATCTAACTGTCTTAATGAGACAGAAAATAGGACTAGCTTTTGTGAGCATGCATAAGTGTGAGTTAGTGGATAGCTGTTTTGTCATCATCACTGAGAGAAAAATAATTCTCAAAGCTGCACACATACACATATAAGCAGAGACTGCAGAGAGTGATGCAGTCCATTCCATTCCTCAGTGATGATAAGATAGAAAATATAAAAAGGATCAATCACTGATTTCAGTGACTTTAGTCTCATTATTAAAAGTACACAGCAGTACTTTGAGTCATGTGCATTTGGACCTCTAGAATTTGTTTATAACATTTAGGCATAGTTCTGGGTTAAATAAGGTATTCATTGCATCTAAAGGAAGATCTTGGCAGAATTTTCATCTGGAAAGGTCCTGTATACTATTTTATTTAGTGTGTTTATTGTTTTATGTATTCTTTAAATTCTTTATGTATTGCTTTTTGTATTCTTTAAATTCTACACTTTCCAGTAGACCAAACCATTTCCTGTTCTTCAACTTGTTTCCTGAAATGTATACAGAGAAATAGAGAGAAAAAAAGCATTGTCTGTACTTAACACATATTCCTCAAAGTCATTGGATAGTAGGTCCAAGCTGTTGTCATATGTTGCATGTGCAATATGCTTGAAAAAGTCAAAACATGGGGTTATTTCCTTAATATCCCAGCGCAGACCAATGACTAATATGCATAATGAAACTTCACAGTGAAAAGAATATTAGTGTATGAAAATGACATAAGAAAAACTTTTGCTTTAGTGTAAACAATATTTTAGGATAGTATAAAACTAGACCTAGATAATTTACAGGTGCTCATTGGGTAATACCTGATTTATAATTCAAATAAATAGTATGTTGCTTATGAGGATTTGTTCTGGCCATATTTCAAACTAAGCCTGAGTAGAAAAAGCAAAGAAGAAAACACATATTGTGAGAGGAGATTTGCAATTCTCAAAAAAAAAAAAGATCAGCATCCAGTTCCATGTGTGATGCTAGTTGACAATATCCATGAAATGTCTGTCTGCCAGGAGTAGGTCAGCTGAAAATTTGCGCTGTGACAGTACAGATTCATCTGATGCTGAATTTGCAAAACTGACTAAAGGCCTCTCTTCATTCCTAATGCAGGTTTTTGTGGAATTTTTTTGAGGTGTCCGTATTTGCTGCTATGACATTTTCTCAGCAGAAAAACTTGGAAAGTGTCGCCCTCCCTTAACTCAATCCACTATTGACGTGCCTAACTACAGTAGTGATGTGGTGAAAGGTCTGTATATGTGTTTCCATTCCATCTAAGACTGCAGCATGGTAATTTCCTCTAGGCTAAAATTTGGTATAGGATTTAAGATGCAGTTTTCTTTTTTCTCAAGTTTTGAAAAGCCTTATTTTCTGTTGACATTTTTCCTTTTCCTTTCTTTCTCTTAAAGAAACAAACAAAACCCAAACAAAACCCCCAGAACTAAAAAGTAAATTACTCCAGATGTTGGTAGGGGCAGTTTGCACCCAAAAAATCCTTTCTGTTTTGTTTTGCTTATTTTTCTATTGTTTTTTGTCTATGGGAAATTGTAGAGGCATATGAGCTACATGGATTAAATTCTGTTTATATTTTAACTTCCATATTAACCAGAACTTTAACAAGAGAGAAGTCTATGCAAAGGAACCTGAGAAAGAGACACACCTTAGCTCAATATACAGCAGTACCACATGTAGAATTCGGGCAACGCTTACTAACCTGTGGCTGGAGACCTATTTGAAATGTCTATACTTTAGCCCCTAATGTGGAAAAGAAAGGTATAGCTAAGTATGAATTAATCCTCTGTTCTCTAGGCCATGCTCAAGAGCTGTTAACATACTATTAGCATCTTCTAGTCCTGAACATTTAATTAAAGTATTGAAAGTTTCACTGACTCCTTATTTTTTTGAAATCCTTTTATGAGTTTATTTTGACATAATCTCATATTTATTCATCCATGTATAGACTGAGAGGTGTGTAAAATGCAACACATCAAAAAAAAAATCAGTACTTTAGCTTCTGTTCTCCAAAAGAGCTGTTCAATCTTTTGTACTCTACATCTGTGAAAATATTCTTAGTTCAGAAATATATCATCCAAGGATAACGAAATTTTACAACAAATGCAGGAGGACATAGTATCAGTAGCCTCAGTAGCAATTTGAAAGGGAAAAAAATTCATTCTACTCAGTTTCTTATATGGCCTGCCTTATTGTAGTATACAGAAATACTCTATAAATGTATTAAAGAACATGAATAGCGATGTTTGCAAGACATGTATGAATCAGGAAGGCGCTACTAGTATTTCTGAAAATGAACTCTGTAAAAAAATTCCATGTAATTTAGAAACCAATGCAGCAATCCATTTATTTGTGTTTGTTTATTTTGCGTTGTAGAAGGAGGAATTTCTATGTTATTCGTAGGATGTTGAAAGGAGGATAATCAAAGTATGCCAAATGAATAGCTATGAGTCACAAATTCCTATTCATTAAATAGCAATATTATTAATAGGAAAATCATTAATTCATTCACTTTACAGGAGACCTTTCTGTTGTTCAGGAAAACTTTGTCCTCAGTCAAGCAGCCATAGCTTTGCCTGAGTTGATGTGCTGGGTTCTAGGTTCTTCTGTGGCATCTATAACTAAAGAAACAATATATTGATATGCTATTTAATTTTTATGTTTCTCATTCCCTAACAGTACCTCATACTCAAATAAATCTACTTGGCAATGCATATCCCTGAAAAAAGTGAATGATCTTTATCTCTATTAAACAAGGAGAAATTATGTAATTGTCCAAATTTCTAAATGGAATTTAGAATTGAAATAGCATTTCTTCATAACTACAGACTGATGCGCGCTTATGTGTATCTTTATAAGTCCCCAAAGTATAATTATCATAAGTTTATTACCTGTCTTTATGAACAGCTAAGAGAACAAAGTACTATTAACTTCCCTCTTCTCAAGAACTTTAACCTAATGGAGCAGAAAAGTACTTGACCTAGAGTGCTATTTATTGGGCATATCCTTTCTCTCTGAGGCTGCGCCTGAGTTCCTGAGACCAAACCAAAAGATCATTTGCCCCTTATGCAGAAACAACTTTCATCTACTTTAATGGAAGTTTTGCTTGATCTGATTCCCTGACACTTATGTGATGCAGAGGAGTAGATTGCAGAGGAGGTGTTAGTAATGGCCTTTAAATCTGTCAAGAGCCCAAAAAACAGTGATGTTATCTCAGGGAGAGCTTTTGTGCAGGAGTCATTTTATTTAGAGTGTTCTGTGTGCCTGTGAGTGCCTTAGCTCGCTCTCTCCAGTACACACACAAGAGAAACTCCTCAATATGGTCTGTATTTTCCTCCCTTCTGCTGTGGTGTATGCATCTGTGTTCCCACTTTGTGTTTCTTCTCATGATAGGAAACAAAGTGGTGGTGTTGTCAGATGATTCAAAAATGCCTTACAACAGCAGTATAATCTGTGCTGGTCTGTACAGCCTGTCAGCTTTAAGTGTGGACCTTTTCTTGTGCAGTCCCATAACGCTGATCGTGCATGCAGCTTACAATTCAGTGGTAAGTAATCTTCAAAGCTATTCAATGATTACAGTCCTTGTTGCCCTCAAGCACTAATTATAAAGTCAAATGGGAGGACAAACATATTCCTATGACAAATCATGGCACAGAAAATGCAGCGTAACTCCAGAAAGGCACAATTAACAACCTTTATCCATTTCTTTGGAAAAAAATATAGAGAAATCTACAATGACTTGTGAGGTAACAGAATGACCTATTGAAGATCTAACATATTCTGTTGAATCGTCCCAAGGAATGAATATTGTTTATGCTAGCATACTATCCATGTTTCCAGGTACTTGCTCCTTATGATAACCATCTGAACCCTTGAGCAATTTCTGCTTTTGACAGTCAACATACAGCTCAATCAGAGCCTCCGTCTAACAAAATACATTTATTTTTAATTAAATCTTTCTTGAAAACACAACTTCTACCCCCAAATCTTCACCTAAAGCTGAACAAAAAATCCATCCCTCAACAAATCATGGAGAAAAAAGTTTAAATTCTTCTCCTCTCCTTTAATTATCTTATTTTTCCCCTAATACTTAGCCTGAAAGAACTAAAATAAATTGTTTTTTTTCCATCCAAACTTTGATATGATGGCAAAGAAAGTAATAGAAGTAGTGGAAGAGGTATAGCATTTTATTAGCAGTGTTTAGCATAACAAATGGAAAATCAAATGCTGAATACCTGAAGGTAATTTCTGAAATCACTATTGTTTTGTTCAATGGTAAACTAAATAAAGCCACACTGTTCCTTCTGGTACAGAAGAGAAGTTGCATGATCTTTTCCCACATCTAATATATATGGATCTGTGATGTTAGGCTGCATATAGTTCTTGGACAGTAATGCACATGTACACCTTGTCACCCAGTTTTCCTGGGCTATCAGGAGAGTGGAAGACAAGCTGTAAATTATGGATGAAATCTCATCTTTAAATTCAAACATCCCAGCTTTTGTCATCTTGTGTCCTAAACCTCAGAATCTTTGAAATTTACTGTTTTCATTTGTATGTCAAATGATAGATAGACGGTGCTGCTCTTCTAAGTGTGACTGTAATATTATCATGGAGTCCCGGTGACAATGCCAAAACTTGCAAGCTTCACTTTTGAAGCAGATGGAGTCAGGAGAGGCCTGAGATAAGATTATTGCTTTCCAGTGTAAACTTCAGGTTTAAGTATATGTGTTATCAAAACAGATGAGGGAAACATTTCAGAGGAGGGGGATACTCAGCAATCTGATTTCTTTTGGCTTTTTCCACACAGCTTCTCAAAGAGAGCACTCCATACTCAAACTCTACAGAAGAATAGAATTGCATTACAATATATTTGGACACCAAGTCTTCTGTGACATAAAATGAATGCATTTCAATACTATTAGCTATTGAATCAAAAATTGTGAAACTTTATTTTTAAGCTGTTGTCACTGTGTATTAAATGGAATTGTTTATATAAAATCAAGGACTTGCTGTATATTACAGAAGTTACTCTAAACCTCAACACTGTCTCAGTTGCCTTCAGTAATCATGACGTTATTACATATTCAAAGTGTGGTGCAATTGCAGAATGATGTCAAAGGCTAAAAGTTTAGAGTCATTGGCCATTTTATAGGAAATGCCTGACTTCAGAACATTTTGAACTAAGTAGAAATAACAATGCATACTGACTGGGATTTTTAAAGTTTCTAAGGTATTCTACAACTTTATAAACCAATTTACAAATTACACAGTTGTAAAAATTCAAAGGTCTACACAACAAGTCATTAAATATCAAGTAAGGAACTCAAGAAATTCTTTTTGTGTAGATATATTTCAGCCTCTGTAGAAACACTGCCATATCTGGCATTATAAGCAAATGCTGACAAGTGCTATGCATTTGGTTTTCCATTGTATGCCAGAGAATGACAATGGCAACAGAGCAGAATTTATGCTGAAAAAGCTTCATGAACTTAGAATTGAATATTTTTTTTAAACAAAACGATCCAGTAGCCTTGCAAAATCATTTATTTCCATTTCAAAAACAGGAACTTGGGCTACAAATTCTGAAACATGCACTAACTACGGGCAGACTTTTTCATTACATGTAGAAAATTGTCTCATTACACTGACGTCTGGTCAGAATCTTATTAACTCTGCTGATTTACCTATTTCCTAGCTTTGGACAGTTGGAAATTCACATATTAGTAGGAAAGAAATGATCTTCATTTTATAGCACAGCAACTAGAACATGATATTTGTGACCAAATAGAATGTGTGATTCCCATGAACTTCAAAATAACCTCATTTTGACTGAGTACTATTCAGTCATAATTTATGTTTTATACTAGAAAAAATTCAGAAGACGACAAGGTCTGATACAGGCATATAGATCAGGATCTAGTACATGCATGTAAATGAGCTGAACATTACAGAGTTACTAAGTAATATTAATGAGCCTGATAGAAGAAAATCTACCCACCAAACCGAGGAAAAATAAACCTTCTTTTATTTCACTCATGAGCAGAAACTACTGAGAACTTGTGAATATTATCTGCTTCTTTGTGGCCAGGAGAGGAAAAAAAACCTAATAATTGACAGAAATAAAGGTTACAAATATGGATAGTAATTGTTGCTATAAAGAGGAAATTGTAAAAACATAGACATTTCCTCTGTTGATCTTCCTATATTGTGCTTGTAAAGATCCATGGTGTAGATGTGTGTACATGTATGCTCAGTCCTCAGACAGGAACTTTTCTTTTTCAAAGGTTCTGTTCCACAGTTGTCATCACTAACTGTGTTCTCAGTGCATTTTTATTTTGTCATTCTATAAACATGTATCTGCTTGTCAGCTTGGATAGCAGATCCAAGTAAATTAGGGGCAGTTTACATCAACATTCTAACTACGCCGTCTTTATAAAGAAAAGTGAGAGCAGATTCACATCTTTTAACAACAACCTTTCATGTTGCCATAGGAATATCACACTCTGAAATACAAGTCAGTAAATACCTGTGATTTTTAAGGCATTAGAAGTTACCTGCAAATTATATATAAATGCTCTAACTTTGTTATTCTCGTCTTCATAGTCAAATGTACCTAAAATAAGTATAAATTGTTATGTGATTTTATTTAAAGGTGAAGGAACCAGGGTGAGGTGAGGAAGAGAACATTTCTTTTCCTCCAAGTTCTGTTAAAACCCATGGCAATAAAGACATTTATCTGTTTGACAGTCTTCCCCAGTTAATATAACTCTGTTTACTTGAGGTTGAGTTATAGGTCAATGGATGAAGTGGGGTTTGGATTTTACTCTGTAATTTAAAAGATGCTTTGCTGTGTTTTGACGTTGGCATCACATAAAACTATCCACATTTGCAGAAGTTCAAAGAATTTTTTGACAAAGGATTTTGTTTGCATATACTATGTGTTTCTTGTCAATATCTCTTTCTCTCAATGACAGATAACCAGGACTATTGAATTAAAATTTTGAAAAATTGGTATTTGCAATGAACACTAGCTTTAAAAATACCAAAAAAAGAACCCCGAACACACCCTTCTGAGAAAGAATTTGTTTTCTTTGTAACAATGTATTCTCCTAAAAAGAAATTACAGGAGCCTCTTTTGTTTAGACCAGACAAAGCAGTGGAATTAGTCTGAGTAATAGTCAACCATTACAGAAAGAGTAACAGGTTATGGCATAAAAGGTCTCTCCTTAATACTATTATCTCTAAAAATACAGTAGTTTCTTTACACAAGCTGTATGAATATTAAGAAACTGATGTCTTTTTATTTTTATCTGCTTCTCTTTTTCATACAGGAACTTTAGCCTGTAAAGGGCTGTGATGAAGTTTGGGCACAAGAGTGGGCTTCACCTAGCATTAGAAATTACCTAGATCAGTTTTGAGCAAATGGCTCAGGCATATTTTGCCAACTGTCATGTCTAAACCCTGTTCTCTTCAGCTTATTCTTGAGAATTTTCTTTCTAGTATTCTAACCTCTTCGTTGTGGGCTAGGAAATCATTGTTGCTATTGTTATATCATTCTCCTTTGGACAAAAGAGCATCAAGCAAGTGTACATAGATTAGCTAAAGGAAAGGAAAGTTGGTTCCTGCCAATGCAGGAAGCCTGTATAGCCCCTATACAAGACTCCCAGTGGAGTGCTGGAGCCGGTCATATTTCAAATCACTTAGTTGCTAAAATAAACCTTGAATTTAACAAAATGTAGAGAATTTGCTCTATTGCACTAATTTAAATGTATTTCTAAAAGAATTGAGGATTATTTTATTATTGAAAAGATCAAAGACTACAACACTCAAATGGAAATTTTTGATATTTTTAAAGTCTTATCTAGTATGATAGTGAAGGAGGCAACAGCATACCTGTAAAAGAAAGCTTTGTCAGAGCTCAGCACGGCTGCAGGGATTTTATCTGCTCTGACATCTTTGTTAATTTGACAGCTGCCTTTATTACTAAAAAAGGAGACAGTCTAGCCTCTGTAAGTTAAAGCTGTATCTCGGGTGTAAGCTGAACAGAATATGATCTTATCATAATTACACTAGAATGACAAACCTGAACTTTTGTAATCCAGTGACATGGCCCATAAGTTTATCTATTTCAATGACACTTGAAGGCTGGTTTTCAAAATATAAACTGATAAAATAAATGACAAGCAGAGCATATTTCCTTTCCTTGATAAAATTAATAGCCTTAAATTGCATGGTTTTGGGTACATTAGCCTTTGGGTTTGGATTTTATGTTTCTTCACCCTAGACATTGGTCATGAGGTGTGCATGAGGCCATATTGCATAAGCCCAGGCAAAAAAGAAAGATAAAATGAAGATGAAAAGGAAGTTATGCTTTGTTATATATTAAGATGATTCACACACAAGGATAACAGGGAATCCAACTGGCCTACTGTGGCTATGAATACAAGATAATTTCTTGTTTACATCAAGAATTTGGCACTCCAAATGAAGGCTTGTAAGAAAATCATGGTAGAACTCAGTGTTTAATCATTGCAGCAATTGTATACCCAGGCCTCATCAAATTTACTTTCTCCTAAAATTTGGTCTAGATGAAATTGAAGAATTTTGGAATTTTCTGTGATTCCTGGAATACTGTCATCTTAATTAAAGCTGTGGGTTGCCAGGCTTCTGAAAGCCTGCACAAGGGTGTATCATTTCCTCAGTAAATGTACATTAAATCCATGTTTCCTGGACGTGTCAATCTAATTTGCAAACACAAGGCAAAACATAGTCATATAGTATTTTCTGGGAAATCCCAATCAGAAAAATGGAAATCCTATCAGTAGTCAATGAACCCCAAAACGTTTAGAGGCTTAATTTGGAACAGCATTTGAGTCATCCAGAAAATGATCAGTTTCTGAGTCTATTAAAAGGCCAACACCTTCCATACTTTATATATTCTCAAATAAGTTAATTCTCAAAATAAGTAATCAATAAACCTGTTATGAATAATTTCAAAGGTCTCCTGTGAAATAGATGTGCCTTGTTGGATTTGGTTTTATGTCTTTAAGCAAGGTTCAGATTCACTTATATAAATTCATAACCCTTGGTCTTTGTGTCTTCTCAGATGAGGCACTTCGGTATTAATTTAACCTGATTATTTATGGTGAAGTGAAATTATTTACAAAGCATATCTCTATTTTGTATTCAGTTTTGTTTGGTTACCAGTACCTCTATGGACAATAGAAAAAAAAAAAAGGAATACTTACTTCATTATATTCAATTGTGTAACTTGAGCTTACATTTCAAATCAGACTCAGAAAAAGTGATGTGCTACAGACAGATACTGTCCTAAGCAAGTTATATTTATTACACTGTAGATGGATCTTGACACTTCAAAGAACTATATTAGTCTATTAATCACTGCAAAATCATGTCATGAGGCCTGCAGTCATAAGACCAGGTTCGCTTGCATAGGTTTTTGATAACCTTCAACAGACTTTCCTCTGTGCTTGTTATAACCTTGAGAAGAATGCTGGAGAGCTTCAAAATCAGATGACAACATGCAAATCATCAGAAGTGGAAATGACGAAAGGAAATACTATATTCTATTGAAAGACCTGACTAAGAAACTACAAAAATGTCACTCAAGCAAACTGAGATTATAAGGCATGCAAAGAGTGAGGGGTAAAACTGCAGACATATGATCATTTACAGCAGGATTAACAACTAGAATATCCTGATTAAATTAAAAAAAAAGAAAAAAGAGTGAGAAAGTATCAGAGCTATGGCTGTCCTTGTGGACTATATGCATAAAAATTGTCTGTCAATGTTTTTGCGGAGAACTCATGGCACAAACCTAGGCAGGTATTGCAGAACTTCACAGAGGAATTTGTAGGTGATCAGGAAAGTGACTGCATACATGATTTAAAAACATAAGAATATATTATGTCCTTCCTACTGGGTCAGACCAGCAGCCTGTCCAGTTCAGTGCCAGTGTCAACAAAACTGGCAGTAGGAGATGTTTAGTAAGAGAAAATGAATCTGGCTGCTTTCTGAAGTCCACCTTCTCTCAACATCCACTGTTGTTAAATGGTACACTGTTGCTTAGACCTTTTAGAAAGTTAACATCTAATTCTTTTTGAACTTACTTATGCCGCTTCCATCTACAACTTCCTAGGGCAGCAAGCTCAGGAAGTTTACTACCTGCTGTTTTAAGAAGGACTGTCTTTCATCTGCTTGAAAGTTACCTCCTTCTAGTTTGAAGAACCCTTAGCTCTACTACTACTGTTTGGTAAATAACAGCTTCTTATTCACTTTCAGGATTTTGTAAACCTAGATAACATACCCATTCAGCATTCTTCTCCCCAAAAGAGATTACTATCAGCCAAAGATTTGCAAATTCATTGTCCACTTCTCCAAACTGAAGATGATGGAGGAGCACCTACCCTATGGGAACCCATTGCATACTCTTCCCCATCCCAGAAAGCAACTGTTAAATCCTATCCTATGCTTTCTATCCTTTAACCAAGTTCAAGTGAATAACGGAAACTTTTCACCAACTCTATAAGAATTTAGTTTCTTTAACAGCCTTTGGTGAGGTCAAAGGCTTTTTGAAAATCTAAATACATTCAGTCAACTTTAGCTTATTTATATCCATGCTTATTCTCATTCTTACAGAACTGCCGCAGGTCAGAGAGGCAGGATTTCCCTTTCCAGAACATATGCTGGCTCTTTTCCAACAGACTGCATTTATCAATGTGTTCAAAGATATTATTTTTTTATTATAGACTCAAACATCTTACCAGGGATGGAAGTCAGACTCATTGCTCTTTTAGTTCCCATGATCCATGATTCTATGATCCTAGATAGAACTCTTTCCACAGATAGGAGTCATCTTGACAATCTTCCTGTCCTGTATATTCAGTGGCCTCATAATGATAGTTTACACACCTTGGTGAAGTATCATCTGGTCCTGCTGATTTATGAACATCTAGTTTATCTATTTTGTCTAACATATCCTGTATATTTTTGAGAAGTGGTTGAATTCCTTTGACCTATATGCTATAAAAGGGCTTCAGATGGGAGGAAATCTGTCAATGTCTTGAGCAGTTAAGACCAAGTCAAAGAATTCATTGTGCGTATTTGCTATAGCCTTATCATACCCAAGTATTCTTTCTTAATTTTTTCACCATTATTTTTCATAATTTTGTGAATTGTTTTCACCCCCAGACAACTCTTTTTTCCCTTTTTCTTTTTCTTTTCCTTTTCCTTTTTCTTTTCAGAAAGCATTCCTTTGAAGTCCATATTTACAATCTTTGTTTAGCAGTGCCCTCAATTCCCAAACTATGTAATGTGGAAAACATTCCTCTGAAAATGTCAAAAAGTATTATTCCAAATTCCTGCTTTTTACAGGCATCAGTACATTTTTTTCCATCCCTCAAGGTATATAGTTTTATGGAACAAGTTTCCTTCAAATCATTCACTGTTTCAAATCTCACTTTTAAAAGCAATTTTAAGTAGAAGGTTAAAAAACAACAGATGAAAGCTATAAAGACTTCTCATTTTTCTGTGGAAAGATAAAAAGGCAGTCAGCTTCTCAATATTGCATCGGTGAAGGTAGGAATGGGAGAATAAATGTATTTTTAAACTTGGGAATGATTTTACTTGATTGACGTGTAAAATACAGTCGAAGTTCCAAAGAACTTAGGCTACAAGTACAAGTAGGAATTGAATTAATTTCTGTGTTCTGTCACATCTCTAGGAAAACTCATACGGTCCTTCTTATATAAGCAGGAAGCTGAAGAAAGCACTTGTCTAAGGAAGTTGGAAAAAATTGTTCCAGCCATTATATTGTTGTTACTATCATTATTATTATTATTATTTGTAAGTAGAAAGAGAATTCATCCTCACACTGTACCCATATCAAAGTATACATAGCAGTTGCTCTTGAAACAGTCAATATAAATATTACAGGTGTCTATCAGCCCCTCCAACACTGGGTCAATGCAGTTCCATTTTTTTGCAATTTCCAGTGAAAGCAGCGAGTTCTGCATACTTGGACACAACATCAGGTGCCATCAGGTATGTTCATTACATCTATCCAAATTGCATGCATCTGAGATTTAGAGTGATGGAGGCCAAGCTTTTAAGTTTATTAACATGAAGCTGACAGCATTGTTTTATATTACAAAGGCTTCTTCTGACCTGAGAAAATGTTTCACACTATGAACCAAACCAAACTTAAAATTTTATATAAAGATTGAACTTGTCAGAAAAGGTTTCTGTTGCTTTCAAGACAACAGCAAATGGAATATATAGCAGATTAAAAGCCAATACGGTCCTATCTAAAAAAGATATATTTAAACCCTCTGGTTTGCTGGCTGGGTTTGAGAATGCTGAACAGAGTAAGCTTAACAGACTGTGTGGTATAATTCTGTGCTGGTGACTATGAGTGATGGCCCATACAATCTTCAGTCACTGATACCAATCTTTTGCTTCTGTAGGCAGTTTTGGACTGCCTGTCCATAGGAGAACTACCATGTTAACTATACCCACTCACTCTTACACATTTTTGAACTACTGAAGAAGGTACTGCCATATCCCAGTCATCCAGGTGGCTGAGAAAGAACACGAATGAGATATGTACAGTGACCCACTGATGTAACTCACATTTGAGCTTTTCAGTGTTTTCAATCCACTTCATTGTGAGATAGGAGGAATGCTGAGAAGGTGTAAGTGCTCCCCTGATGATGAGCCCAGATTCTGCCACCCTTATTCAGGCCAATCAGTATTTTACCATCAGTAATAACAGTTATATGTTATGACAGGGTAATTCAGAGCCAGCAAACCACAGATTTTAGCTTTCATACTGTATTTCTCACCTCATATTCACGTAACTTAGTTCCCACTTCTGACAGGTTACAAGCTGACTGGGACAAATGTGTCTGCATGTCACATCAGGTGTAAAGACAGCAAATCTAAGTGCCATTATTATTATTACTATCATTAATAATAACAATAATAATAATTTTGTGTCTAATTTCAGTCAGAAAAACACTTGCCATTGCAGACACTCCAATATGCCTGTTACTGAATGCTCCCACAATTCATTCTCCTTCAGCCAATAAAGTCATGGTGTCCTCATTTCTGCAGGGTGGTGTGTCCAAATTTTTCAATTTGTTTATTCAGATGCTGTTTCCTTGGAAACAGCAGCCCACATACTTCACACAGTTTAATGTCTGTCCTACCAGTTGAGAAACAGAAAATTCAAACAAGCATTATTTAATGATTTGTTAATATTTAAATATATATATATATAATTACTTGAGTAGTTTTTTCTGACTTCTGTCCCACAATCTGCATGCTGAGGAACCATTTAAAAGACACGTACTAAAGAAGTTATATAAACACAAATCAGGCCAGCAAGGTTGTTTGCAGAAAATGTATCCATGAAATCAATATTGCAAGTTTCAAATTTGCTGCTGAGATCCTCAAGATGTAACATTGAAAGAGTCTGTGGGAGCTCAGGGAACACGAAATGAAGAGAAGTTTCAGAGCCGTTATCCATTACTTTTGCTCCTAGAAGAGACTTTTTGTCCCAGATTAATGTTTGTATTTAATTTAATCATTAGACAGCATACAGGGTGCCCAGATGTTGGTTTATGTTACAAATTAGGTACATGTACATATACATTAGGTACATTACGAGCACTAAACTATCTTCTACATTTTATCTTTTATTGTCAAGTAAACATCAACTATACTGTTGGATATTTTAAAGTTTGGGTTTTTTCTGCAAAAGAAATTTAAAAAAGATATGAACATTAAAAATAAAAAGCTTTATTAATTCACTCTTCCATGTTTCTATTGCAGTGAGAAGATTCAACAGTTTTTACTTGTCATCAGCCTGCTACAGAATCATTTCAATCAGTTTATGTTTTTTTAATTGAATGAACAAGGTCTTATGCTTAATCTATGGCATTTCTATTTGTCTGGTGCTATAAAACAAAAATCATATATGGCTTCTTTCCCAGAACTTGTTCCACAGACAGCAAAGCCCCAGTATAAAGACAACACGATAGCTGGTGATTAGAAGTCTGAATCCAGATATGGGGGTACAATTCTACATCACATGTATAATAAGTTTGGACTGAGCAAACAAAGGGTAGATTTGCTTTATATGTATAAAGGGTGCTTGCTTAATAGATATGATTCCTTAGTATAATATCAATCTTTTTCCTAATATTTAAAGAGCCCTTCTCTCATATGTTTTATTCTACCTACCTTGACTACTTCCCATAGTTTTTGGAGTAGAATTATAAGACTTCCTCACCAAAAGTAGCCTGGTAAAAAACCTGTCATGTCAATCAAAATATCCACACAGAAAGACAGCACAAATCCATGCAGAGTGTTTACTTAAATCTATTTTTTCATCTTGTTTTCAGAATAAAGGCTATCTTTCATCTTTCCTCTAATATTAGATGTTAATCCAGCAGTAAACCAGACTCTCAGGATCCATGCTGTAACTTTTATAAAACTGGTGACAGTTAAAAAAAGAGGGTTGGAATAAAGATAAAAAGTAACTTACCCTGGTAATAACGTAATATGGAGCTTTTTATTATTTCACTATCACAGGTCACTGTTCCACTTTCAGTCCAGGGTAGCAGTGACCCCAGACTGTTATGTTCTGACAGCTGTTTAATGATCTATATAAAATGAGTTGCTAAGCTTACTGCATTTTCCAGTTCCCAAGTATATGAATATACACTTTGATATAATCTGGCACGATTTTGACAAGTCTTACCTGAGAAGCCAAGAAATGAATGTTACGTATCTTGACCTAAGAATGTGTCTTCCAGATTAGGGCGGAGGTAAATAGATAGAGAAGCTTGAATTAGGGGACCCTGTATCGATTTTGTTCAGTGATGACTTTACTCTCTAGTACTCTTGATATCAAATTTCTCACCAACTTTAATTTAATTTAAAAGTCATTTCAAGAAATTGATTTTTTCTTGGTGAGTGATTTCATTTTATTGTTTGGGGAGAGGGAAGGCTGGGGGTGGGAGATATTGTTAGTGATCTTTTAAAAGAGACACTTTTGTCCAGGTGAGCAATCAGGCACTCAGGTGATACTTATTTTTTTTCAGGGTGAAAACTAATTAGTAGCCAAAAGCAAAAAGCTGAACGTTTTTGCACCATCAACCCTCAAAATTGAAAATCTATTCTTATTAATTAAGCCCTTAATTGTATAATTGTACATGTGTTAATGATGCCAATCTAAGATTATTCCAGACGTAGTCAAACTCAAAGCTCTATGGCTGAAACATAATTAATTGTTGTTTTAAGTCATAGCAATCTAAGGGGCAATTTTCCAAGCAGTAGGTAAAGTAGGCAAAATCTTTCCCCTTTGCTGCCAGTGAAGATACTGCACTATTTTTTCCTGGCTTGGAAGTGCATGCATATAATGTTCGATGCAAAAATCCCTTTTCGTACAATTAAAACTAGGCTTCTGTTGACAAAGAGCTCTTCCATTGCAAACCTGGAAATTATGCACTTCTTATCAAACAGCTGTGTACTGTTGGGTTGCATTGGTCAATTATACGTGGGAAGATTCAACAACAAAAGTAGTTTATTTGCTTTCTGCCTGAAAAAATTGCAGACAGGCCAAATCCTGAAATACCATGAACACCTGCAACTCACACAGAAATAAACAACAGGCTTTTGTTTTGTTTTGGTTTGGTTTGCTACAAGAGTGGTCAAACAGTGGAACAAGTCACCCAGAGAGGTTATGGAATCTCCATCTTTGGAGATATTAAAAATTTACCTGGACATGGTCCTGAACAGCCTTCTGTAGCTGGCCCGGCTTTGAGTAGCATAGCGTTGACTAGAAGATCTCCAGAGAAACCTCAGACATTTTGTGCTCCTGTGAATTTTTGTGTGGTACCTCTAACCACTGCACTAATATATCAAAGCAAATAGAGAAGTAAAGGGAAACTATTAACTTTTTTTTTTTTCCCAGCAGTGATAGATGCAATTATTCTGTAGAAATTGATGATCTATGAACTAGTTAGCCTTGCCCTAGCCTTGCCTCACATGGCACAACACTTAATTTGACCATACTGAAGTCTGAGTTTGGGAACTCCAAAATTCCAAAGGAGGTACTCGTTCATAGAAACTGTTCATAGAAACAGAAATAGTGCTTTAGCCATCTGGATGATTTCTGGCAAAAACTAGACATCCATAGGTTTAGAGTTTGTGTGTGCATATGTGAGAGGGAGCTCAGAATCCTGCTAAATCCTGCTCCTGAGCTGCTAAAGCATAGGCACTCAAAGTCAGCCTATGTGGTACTTTCTCAGTTCTTTTAGGAATCTGATCTTAACGTTGCTTGAACTCAGGTTACTATCAATGCTTTGACCATTGGGTGTCCCTCACCTACATGCTTACTGCTCTCATGGGTAGCCTAACAGAAGGGCTTTGCCTCTGTTTTTGTGTCCTACTAAATTGGTAGCTCCTACACAGAAGTAAAGGGCAAGTCCAACTCCCATTATCCTGCTCAAGCCCGTAAGTAAATCTCATAATCTTGTCCAAACTATAATACACACGTGTGACATTAAATCTGCGACTGAATGTATGCATATAAACATGTGCAGTGTGAATTTAAAATAGCTATAGTAGTTACAGAACCAAAAAAATCTTGTGTAGGTGTGTGCATGCAAATGTAATTTCTCAGTCAGGTTTATATGCCCAGAAAAAAATTTAAAAGGGGAAAAAATCCCCAAAGCCCTCGTTTGTTTACCAAATTTTGTGAAATGCCAGGCTCTTTTAATCATTACTGCATGCCAGACTGAGGCAGAAATGTCAGCTAGCCAGCATAAATGGAAAACAAGATTATAGTATTTCCTCATAGCCCTGCCAATGTCTGACACTGCAGAAATGTTTTTACATTTTATGAACATTGGCTTTGCAATTGTTACATGTGACAACCCTTTGGATACGTGGACTAACTTAAATGCAAACATTCTCACCTTTTCCTTTCAATCCCCTGCCCTTTTTCATCTCTGCTGCTACATCTGAACAGTATGAGCAGGCATACGAAGACTAACCTGTTAATTCTCTGCCCAGCATTTTGTTTTAGGTTTTGGATTTGTTTGTTTGCTTTTGAAAGAAGAAAAAAAATGCAAAATATTTTTGTAGAGACATTGCTCAGAAAGAAAAAGATCGAATGAAAAAAAGCAAAGGGGAAGAAATCTCCCTGTGCTGCCATTTATGGCCTAATGGCAATTGTCTTTAGGTCGCAGAATTTCTGTCTGAAATTGCCAGCTGGAATTTTCTGAAGAGAAATGAAAGCTGTGGCAAGATGGCCAGACACATAGGAAAGACACACATTGATTTGCCCTTTGGAAACAAACCAAACAAACAAACAGGAGGGAGATTGCTTCAGTATTTTGCCCTTCAAAAGAAAAAAGAGGATATGAATGTTTCAATAAAATGATACGGCTGTCACAAACATAATGTCATCAACCTTTTTTGGTAACAGGATCATGAAAAGTACTGGAGCAGGGGAAGGAGGAGAGGGAATAGTAGGAATAAGCAATGCCTTTGATACAAAATAGTTTGATCTGTAAACAATGGCAGTATGTTCTTTAAAGCTTTTTTTTTTTACTTTTTTTTTTCTTTTCTGCTGCCTCTGAATACTCAGAAACTTGTATGACACCCAGCTGGCAGGCACAAACTGCTGAGGTAGCTGGAGAAAGCCCAGTGCTAAGCTTACAGGAAGGGTGCAGTTTCAATTTGGTTTCAGATTGTGACAATCCATCTGTAAGAAGCTGAAGGAAATCATAAAAACACCTGTTATTAGACTATCTAAGCAGCTCAAAGTTGTGAATAGCATGATAGTGTCCAGCCTAACGCAGGCGAAGAGCTGGTGACACCAACCAGCCCCTCCAGGTCTGCTAGTAGTCCTTTATAACTCATCTCTTATTTTTGCTCCTCCTCTTTATACTTGTTTGCTGTGGCAAACTCATGAAATCATTTTGAATCCAGGCTTTGTAATTTGAAAGCTAATTTTCATCCTATTTAAGGGTTTAAAGGTATGCTGTTCAAAGATGCAGATTGTACTAATGACTGTGTTTTGCCAGTCTGTGTATCCAGCAGAAGCAATGAACATTACTGCTGATATTCATTCATTTATTTTGATGTAATTTGAAGTGTCTGCCTCTGGCTCCAGGCATTTTTAGAGTAATTAAAATGTACAGTCATGAACATGGGAATTCGCACAAAATATAAAGACAGTCAAAGCTGTCCAGTTAAAACAGAACTGACTATTTCTGCATAGTGATACTTCCCATCTGAACATTTCAGGCACCCACTGCCACATTACCTCCCTAATTCTTCTGGGAAATTAAGAAAAGTATCCAACTGATTTCACAAGTCTTTGAATTGGACTTCACATGTGTGTGTAAAAATGACTTTTCAATGCATCCTGCAATATAATATAAAAATGCTGTGATGAATCAGACCAAGAGGAAAACTGAAAACAGTAGTTACAATATGCACCATCAATGTCCCTTAATTTTAAACTAGGTGGTTTTTATTTTAACTATTTACAGTGATTATAACTGTGATAGTGTTACACAGAGATGCTGACTTACACAACTGTTTCCCATGATTTTAGAACTTCATATATTAAACAAATATAGTTATTCAGAAGATGAATAATTATAGCTGTGATGCACCTTCCCAAGCTAAAAATTAACTGTCAAATGTTTCAAAAGCTGCTGTGTTGTAGCACCTGTGTGTTGTGGGGGTGTTGAACTTTTGTTTTGTAAGCGCATAGGTCTTAATTCAATTGCCCTTTTATTTTCATATAAGTGGCATCTCAGATGCCTCAGGATCTATAAGATGTTCATGCGGACTGATTGATAAGAAGTAGCTCAAGGATTTCCCTGGTGACAGCCAGAGTTCAGGCTGGATACTCCTCCAGATATCTCCACTAGAGAGAGACAATTGGATGTCCAGGAAACTGAATCAAGCCCCAAATATGAACGAACAGTTTATCCTGGCTGCATTCGCATTAGTAACTTAAGTGTGACTCAGAGTTTTCTCTGACCTGAGATCCAAAGTGACCATGCTGAGCTAACATCCATTTTATTATGCACTCTCCTGCTTCGGAAAAGGGTGGAAACATGCAAACTGTCTGCTGGGAATGGCTAACACCCAAACTATGTTTAGGACAGGGCTAGCTGCCTTGGGCCGAGACTTTAGCAGGGAACAGCCTTAATGATTCATTGGTACAATCAATTGACTTCCAGTGGTTGAGTTTAGTCCCTGCCCCTTCTCTGTTCACTCACTGAGATGCTGACCATGTCTTCAGACCACTGCCAGGGTGCTGCAAATGTCAACAGTTCCCTGAGGGCATCCATAGGGATCCCCCTGAGGTGGCAGGAAAGGGCCTGGCAGCCCAGGCCCATCTCACTGCCCTTGCCAGGGTCACGACAGCTGGGGGCACGGAGGCAGCCCCAGTCCTGCACATCAGGCACCTCCTTGGTAGACATGGAGGGGCTGGGGCCACAGGTAGGCCTGGTTTGGCAGGTCCCATGGCTGGGCAGGACAGGGCTGTGGGGAACTGGAGACTATCCCTGCTGAAATGTTGCTGGGGCAGGGACTGATGGCCCCAGGGAGCTGACATTGAGTCCTGGGCTGTAGGCAGGGTGGGGAAGCCCCAGGAGAAGAGGTCAGTCGGGGGCAGCCAGGCCTGTTAAGGCCCTGGAAGCAGCCTCCTCAGTGCCAGCATCTTTATGGACTAATAGAGACTCATACAGAGGCTACTGACTTCACAGGAACAGTACCAGCTCTTAGCAGTGGGAGATTGCTGAGCAGCTCCTAATAAGGGGAATAATGATTTTACCCAGGGCACATGGGACTACATAAAGTCAGGTCTTTAATGTAAATAGGTCTGTTAGAGGGCCTCTACAAGGGTATTATCTGAGCAGTGGAGTTCTAAATGGTGGAGAATGAGAAAGCTGAGAATTCAGCTAATCTGACTTCACGGCAGAGGCCTGAGCTCAGGACAAGACAGTCCTGGAGGTGAGGACTGATGGCAATCAGCAGGGCCCTTTTAACGTCCCCAAGGCTGCGCACAACCCTGTCTTTATACAGTCAGCACTAATTTGCCTGTCATTGTCAGAGCCAAAAATATTTGATATACTAATATTAAAATGAACATTCCACCACACCAGAAAACTCTTTGCTTTCAGGGCTAGCGCTGATAAATTTACTGTGAAACATACACATAGTAATGCACAGTGCAGTATGTTGCCTGGTTTCCAAAGGCCTGCCTAATAGGGAATTGTGCCCCATGTTGCTTTTTACTGCCAACGCCCAGCTGTACAGAGGCAGAAATTTAAAATTAAAAATAACCTTTCAGCTGATTCCTTGCATAATTGCTATCTTGTTTTGTTAATACTGTGGCTGAATTATAACTTGCTGAAGCCCTGGGGATTTGCATGCTGGTTTATCAGCCTGAATTTGCATTGACATGCTTTTCAGTCAAGTGAGTAACTAAATCCTGTGGCCTTCAGTGAGCCTGGCAGTATTTGCATAGGAAATCAGAGGAAGATTAGGGAGAATGACTATATGCTGCCTCCATAAATAGATTCAATGATGAAAATTTTGTGTATCTCAAAATACTACTGAATTTCATTTACTGACTGTGGCTGACATACCAGAAATACTTTGAAAAAGCAATACAATAAAAATAGGTGCAAGACAGCCAAACCTCTGCTATAATACCAGGCAGCCTTCCACTGTGGTTGTTGGAAATGGCCATGTCTCACTCGACTAGCATTCACACATGAAGATGAACAGACTAAAGCAGCCATTTCACCTGAAAAGTTGCTCATCTTTTCCCATTCACACCCCAGTGAAATTAGAATTTAACATTATTGCGGAGCAGACCTGCTTCTCAGTTTCCCCAAGCTGTGAATTTTTTTTAATTACTTTTTTTTTTTAACCTTAAAATGGAGCAGTTAATTTTGTAAAGGTTTCATCCTATTTTTCACAAAGGCCGATGATGCCAAAATATCCTGTTTTATTTTTTTCTCTTGTTTATTATGAAATATTGGGTAAAATCTTTAAAGTTAACATTGTATTTATTCATTTCATTGTTAATAACCTTCTGAATGAGGCTTGTCATCACCAGACAGAAATGGACATATTCCATACGGTTTCAGCCAGTATTATATGCTTTAAAAGAACCTGCAAGAAGCTTCATAAAGAACTACTGAATTGGTTCCCCTTAAGCTAAGTATCTAGTGACAGTTGTAGGTTTTTTTTTTCCTCATGCTCCAATCCACCAGGTTTTATTGAATCCCTAATTTTGCTTAATGTAACTGAGGATATTTTGAAGTCTGAGCATCAGTTAAGTTAGTTATATCCATAAATCTGGAACTCCACAATGAATAGAAGCATTGTCCTCGGAGCGCTTGAGTGCTTCTACAAGAATATTTCTGCTTGAGTATAAGTACTGATTAAACCAACTCTTCATGTTCCTTGAGTTTCTGAGAGCTTCTCTCCCTTGACAGCAGAGAGTAGGAGCAGATGGGTTTTATTAGATGGCCCAAGCCTTTATCTTTTAATCACCTGCTTCACCCATCTGAGGGGGGAAAAGGGCAGACATATGAGAAATCTCCTCCTTTCTGCTTCTCTCTCTCTTCAGTTCTCTGCAAGGCATCTGCTAAGACCTCATTCATCACTGTGAAAGCTGTGAATGGATAGCTGTGTAATACCCCAAGGTCTTGTCTGCTGTGGTGGTGTAGTGCCTAACCTCTCCCCTCTAAAAGGAAAGGCTACATGTACTTTTGTCAACCTGTCAGCAAGCACTTCTCTCTCAATACTGTTTGTTCAACCCTCACCCACCATCCCAACAATGACAGCTTTCTGAAAATGTTTCATTTTGAAGAAAGCCCTAGATGTAATTCTGTTAAGCATGTATTCTTTATCTCATTCCTCAGTGCACAGCCATATGTGAAATACATATTTGTGTGTATGTGTGTTTGTGTGCATGTGTACATGTTTGTGTGTCTCAAAAATGTGAAAAAGTAGTGGATCTTGTGTGTCCTTTGGTTATCTAAAATTTCAGTGTTGGCCACTATATTTAATTTTTTGACCACAGTTTTAAGTGAGTCTGCAATAAACCCACGACCTTCCTTCTCTGTTTCTGCTTCAATGAAAAGTAGTCCACAGAATCCTCCAGAAATAAGCAATAATATTCTCCCTGGGCTGCTGAAGAGTGGCAAGTTAATTCTTTCCAGAAGAGTCTTCCCATATTTTACTACTGTTTCCTGCTGAATGCTAATTTAGGATTCTCATACTAACTCACATTTAAAATTAATCACAGTTTTCCAGGCAAAAAACACCAAGACCGATGGCTGATTAAAATAGATGTCAGTAAATTTCTTTGATTTGAGGCCATGTATATTACAGCTCCCTTACTTTTGTAGCCAGTTTTTATCCAAACAAGTTCCTGTTTGGGCTAAACCTTTTTTTTTTATTATTATTCTGTGCAAGACAGCAGTATTTTCATCAGAATTTAGATCAACTGTGAACAAATCAAATCTTGCAAATTTTCAGTACTTCCACAAAGAATTTTATAAATAAGTAACAATTTTTATATATATACAACATGATCCATGTCGGAAGATCAAACAGTAATTTGAATATAAATAGCATTTAAGAATAAATAATTAACCTAAACAGTGCGTAAGCATTGCTCAGATGACTAATTGTGTTGGCTGTAAGGATGGTATCCAACTTCCATTGAAGTTACATAAAAAGAGATGTACTCTTTCCTTTAAGAGATTTTAAATTAAAAAAAATGTTAAAGAGATATCTGAAATGGAATCCCAAATGCTTCTAAATTTCACAGAAATACATGAACGGAAACTGTGAATCAGACTTTCTGTCTGCGTTGTACTGGCTTGTTCCAGAATTAGTCAAAGTGTCACTTAACTTGGGGAGAAGAGAATTTAAATTCATTATGTGAACTTAAATCCACTTTTTTTCCCTTGCAATACTAGGCATATCCTTAAAGGGAACAAAGTCATGTGAATGCATGACAAAATTATGTTTAATAGCAGAGGGATACATGCAATAACTGATTCATACCATGGGAAAGGATACCTGCCT
>KZ505722.1:593886-696017 GCA_002844005.1 Limosa lapponica baueri
AAAAATTAACATTTTCAAAATGTTGAAGCATTGACAGTGAGTTCAAGTGAGTTCAAGTGACTTCACTTGAAAAAAGACATTTTTCCTTTTAATATTTCTAAATGGTTGGGGGTTTTTCCCAGAGGTTTTGTTTTGTTGGGGTTTTTTGATTTCTTTTTCTTCCACAAAGATGTGAGGTATCTTAGCTCTTAACTCCATATATACAAAATGTTAAAATTTCCCAAATGATTTAATTTCATTTTCTAAACTGCTTAGTTTCAATTATGAACCAAAGAATTTAATGTGATTAAAAGGTCAACTCTCGTGTATAATGCTGGAAACACAGAATATTCCCATGATATAACAACAATTTCTTTGCAGAATCTCAAGTGACCAACCTTTAAAGCAGTGCTGGTTTTATCAATTAAAAAGTCCTTATGGGAAGTATCTCGTTTTTTTTTCTTAAACCACAATCTGATGTAATTTGGGGGATAATACTATACACAGAAAAGGAGAATTTTGATACAGATGCTCTAAATGTATCAGCCTGGGGTTGTTCAAAAACTTACTGTGGCAAAGCACACCTCACATAAGCATACAGTGAACCGAGGAGCACGAAAAGGGTATTATTACACACATATGCATGTTGGGATTTGCCTGACATTTACAGCAATCAGGCTGCTCTAGGACCCTAGAGTGGCTATAGGTGTATGTGCTTATGTATGTGTTTACAGGCTGCCCTGTAAAAAGCCTTGCAAAATTTTGGCATTGTATATTATAAACAAGCAAACACAAAAAGAGGTTACTCCTTTTTAAACACAGGTGAAAGACAAACCCTAGAGGGGTCCCCAGGAAAAAGGGAAACCTGAGGAGTGAAACAGCATGAATTGTGTGAGTTCAAAGGCAAGGAATGAATGAAAAGCTATTATTGCCATTTAAGTAATGGCATATTGAAGCTCCAAAAGGAATCTGAAAAGTCAGAATTAGCCTGGAGAATAACAGTGAAATCTCAGTGTTAGGTGCTATGCAGAGGGTTTGCACAGTGATGTGTGTCAAGAAATCCTAAGACTGAAAAGCTCTGTCTGAATTCTGACCTAATCAAATGGCTAAAGTGCCCGGGGATATGGTGGCTGGAACATCTGACAGCACTCTGGTGAAAGGCCAAGGGGGGGCATTAGGCCAGATGCCATCACAGCTAAGTTCACCACCTAAGGAGACAGAAATCCTTCCCTGCCTGTCATCAGAGAACTGCATCTGTTTCTCTAAATGATATACAAGACCTTATGTGCATAGCAGGAACCTCTGCCTCAGAAGCTGAACATAGCAGGAGGGAGCTGGGGAGAACAAGCGGTTCCTGAGGGAGAAAGCCCAGCCGTATGGGCAGAGACAACACATGTGATTGACAGGATCAGTTCCATCTGGAGAGAGGATTCAGCTGAGACTGCTTTTCACTTGTTGTTTTAATGTTCTTTGTTCCTAAGTCTTTTAATGTTTGTGTTCAGTCACATCAGCACAAAAGGATTTTCTTTTGATCTGATTTATGCCCTAGCCAGGGTATGTCTGACTCTAAGCAGAGTCAAGAAAGTGGATGAGCAAGCATGGGTGACTCCTATCCCATCTCATTTAGAAGACATGTATGCTGGCTTTCAAACACACTGTTTAATTAAAAAAAGCTTCTCAAAAGAAAGTTAATAAATAAATAAAAATACTTCTTCATTTCTTTCTAGGGCAGGAAATGAAATTAAGGTAGATCATGTACCTTTCTCTCCTGTGATGATCCCATCCATGTTTCTTAAACTACTGATGTAAGGCTGGCTTGCTTATTTATAGAACTGATGAGTGTGAATAGTTTTCCCTGTCTTGCAGAATGATTAAACACTAATCATTCTACCCAGAATGAAGCTGAACCCGGCTTTCTTGGGACTGTCTGCAGAGAAGATACTCATGAGCAGTTCACGATGATGATTTACTTCCCCATCACTTCCAGACTCTTCCTTCCCCCTATGAAAGTGTTCACTCCTGCAAATCCAGTGATTCCATTTTTATTAGATCAAATATAACTGAATTTGTCTCAGAGTGGGAAGATTGATTTTCATATCAAGGTCTTGACTACAATATTCAAAATTGCCGGGGAAAAGAGAAGCACATGCCTAGAACCCAGTTAACCTATACCCACACCTTATATTTTGTATCTTTTTCATATTGTTCTGTGCTATTAGCTGAACAGCCAAACTCTGGTGTGACTCAGTAATCACTTATTTGCCTCAAATGTTCTAAACCAGAAAATGTCAAAGAAAAAATTCCCACTATTTTAGCCTGTTTTGCTATAGATGCATTTCACATGCAAGGGAAAGATGGTTCTTAAAAATGTCTGAAAGTAATTCAATGTCTATTACTCAAAATTTGTGTAACCTCACCACAGTACTGGTGATATGGGCTTATTACACACATGCCATTGATCCTCAGCATGTAAGAAGGCATACTGAACCACAAAGATAAGTACTAGATCAAGTAAATAATGACATTTTAATTGACGGTCTTTCAAATTCATGTTTTTTCCCCTTTCCACATCTGTGAAAACATCTTACAAATGCTACTTTAGTTCTCAGAAATTCAAGTTTTCCATGCATAAACATCCTATATTTAAAAAAATTTCTTACCTACTTTGTTTTTACATTATTCTACTATTTAATTAAGTCCTATTTTTTCACATTGTCTAAATAATATTTTAGCTTTTCAGATTTTTTTGATACATATTTTAAAGTAATCTTCCTTTTATTATTTAATCTACCGGATCCTAACTTAGGTGACTCAGTTAGATGCCCTCTCTTTACCATGGTGATTCTCTGGTTCTTTCCTTCCCTAGCTCCAACAGGCACGCTGTTATATTAAAATCTTTATAAAGCATTTTGAAAGCCCCAAGTGGAAAGTGATATACTTATGCATGCATTTAGCAAGCCACTGTAAGAAAAAAAAAAACAACAAAAAACCAAACAACTAATTTTCTTTTTAAAATAACTACTAGTAAGTACCAATCCTTGAGCACAGGATTGTATATAGTTTCTTTTTTTCCCCTTTTGTTACCCCATAAACAGAATCCTATGCATCTCATTGTCCCTCCTAATTGCCCTGACTAGATCATACTTTGAACGAACCCAGAAAATCTGTCTGGGGACCAGAAAAAATGTAGTGTTCATGTGCCAGAGATGAAACTTTACGTGGGAAAACGTTTTATTCTTCCTAGGCACTGGGTATACGTTCATACTGTCATTGCATCTTTTTATTGCAACAAAACAGCTACCAAACAATCCTGACAACATTTATTAAATCATATCCTAGTACAAGAGGTCAGACTCTTTCCCAAGCAGACCTCAAGTTGTTGTAATATGTGATAAATATGTGTAATATGGGAAAAAAGTCAAAAAGTCAGTTCAAGCCTGAATTTTGGCAGCATACTACCTGCACAACAAAAACTCCCAACACTCAACCAGTGCTTTGCTGGACATGAATCTGGTAAACATCATGCAACTCTGCCTATGGAAACCAGAAATGCTTTGATCATCAACAGTGATTTAAAAAGCTTTCAAAATTTCTGTGTGCAAGACAGAATACATAATTTCACTGACAAAGCTGCTTATTTCCACCCTGATGTTTGCCAGATCCTGCACTGTTTAACTGTGTGTCATATCAGAACAACCAAATAATTCTGTCAATGCGTAGGGATCCACAAACTTGATAATACTGTTATTAACCACAACAAGGATGTATCAGATTTTAATGGTGATGAGTACTTCCTACTTACAGTGATAAAGAGCAAGGAAACTCTACCACCCAAGCTGGGATGAGTGGATTCCCTACTTGGGTACTAGAAATTTCATATGAAAGATATCTTTGTCACCACTGAAGCCAAGTGGGTTTCAATGAGAGAGGCTGGTAGCACAGAGAATATGCCTTGAAAGAGACACAAGGATTAATTTCTTGTTTTATTTTCTTCTGTCTTATTTTCTTTCTCAGAAATCAAATAATATAGAATTAAGGTTGACAATTAATGTCTAAAAAATTCTTATATCCTAAACCATGATGTCTTTTATGTTCATGTAAGATACTCGGTTTTAGTATGCTACATCCTCATGTAATATTGTGAAAGAACTTACAATTTTACTGCAGTTTTAATACAGAGTATTCAATATTCAAGATGCTCAAAGAAAATTTATTTGGAAGTGATGAGTGTTTAAGATTGTAGTAAAAATATTTTCCTCTATGTTTATAAATCATCTTAAATTAGGCTGGTTTTATTTAGCTCCAGAGCATACAGATTACAATAATATCAATGTACTGGACTGGAAATCAGGTACAATTTACAACCATTATATGTGAATAAAGAGCCTTATGTTAGTTAATTCAAATTCTAGAAATTCCAACATTTAAAATTTTGAAAAGGAACTGTGTACTTTGTCTCTTTTCTTTGAACTACTGGCAACTGCATTTATGGACATCATTTTCTCTTGATAACGCTATTTCAACTTGATCTGTTAAAAGATTGTACTTAGAAAGGTAAATAATTAGCCTGTAAGCAGGCCACACTGTGTCGTTGACTCTGAACAGCCCTGTGAATTTTGCAGAAAGTTGTGCTTTTGGTAATGTTGATTGGTTTTGTGTCATTTAAAAGAACATAAGGATGTGCAAACACACACACACATATCTCCTCTCTAAATCTCTTATTTTTCAGTCATTTATTTTTTATTTATTATCTGTGTGCTAGATCTAGAGAAATAAATAAATAATATGAATGAATTATATAACAGTACTTTGGTAAAGACTGCAGGAACATAAAAGGATGCTATAAAGAAGAAAGATTAATTATGCTTCATCGTCAAGGAAGACAGAACAAGAAATAATTGCCTGAAGCTTCAGTGGGAAAAATGTAGGCTAAATATTAGGACAAAAGATTTACTGCTGAAAGAATAGTTAAACAATAGAATAAGCTGTCAAGGAAAGTTTTGTAACTGCCATAATTGGGATTATTAATGGCTGGAACAGATGCCCAACTAGCAAAGATAGGTTACCGATAACAACATCCAGTTCTGCCATGATGTAGATGGATCTTAGTGTCTAACATATGGATTGTGCAGGTGATATATTTGCCCTCACTGAGAGAAGCAGATCTCTTCTATCCAAGTGGTTTCTGGACGTGTGAAAATTCACCCAGAAAAGCTCAGTACCTGAATAAATGAATGAATCTGCTAATTAAAGCCTTGGTAGCCCAAACTCCTGACAGTGTTCTCTAAATACACAGTTTCTTCATTAAGTGGCACACATTTCTCTCTATTGAAATAGTGCTAGTATCATGCTTGCTGTGAAAATGTACAAGAGTTAAGACATTCAAAACCTTCCTGGACATTTCCTGTGCAACATGGTCTAGGCGCTGGGTGGACCTGCTTTGGCAGGGGGGTTGGACTAGATGATCTCCAGAAGTCCCTTCCAACCCCATACCGTTCTGTGATTCTATGATTCTGTGTAATTCTGTAGCCATTAAACATAACACAAAATGTCTGTAAAAGGTATATGGACTCAGCCCAAATAATTTTGTTTCAGTTGGATGTACTGTAAAATATTTCTATTCTTTTTATTTATAGTAGAGGAGATGCTGATAGCATTTTTTGAAGTGGTGGCTTGTGTTCTTTTTTTCTTACAAAATCTTTGGAAACAGAATCTAAGTCAGGAATTTGGTGGTTAAAACCTCAGGAATTCATCTTTTCCAAGCTAGTTAGCATTTTATATTCTATATGTCCTGCAGAATAATATGAAGGAATAAATTAATGGTACTGAATTTATTAGAAAATTGTTTTCAGGCACAGAATACCAATTGCAATATCAAATCACCAATTACATGTTCAAACCATTGTCAATAATGTCAGTTAATCGCATGCTGGGGTATTAAATTCAATCCAAATGGCAAAATGTGCATATGAGATTGATTAGTTTATTACATAAATGCATTAGCTGGTTACTTAAAATTGATTAGCAAGGTTTCAGTTCAGTGCAGGAAATGGCTACGTTAATCCCAGCACTTCTCTCTTTATTCTCTGATTACATAAAATACGCTACATGCATTGCAACTGGGGAAAAAAGAATGCATTCGTCTTCTTCAGAAATTCTACCCATAAATCACAAGAGACCAAAGATAGGATGTTTCATGAAGAAAAGTTTGGCTCTTTGGCTTACAGAATATAAGCATGCTGGGAAATCATAAAAGCAAGCTCATTATTTGTAGCCCTGCTCTTTTACTAGGAGTGACATCCAAAGAACTTAAGTAGAACTGTGAATTTCAGGTGCCCACCTTGAAAAATATGATCTTGATAAAAAGCCCTTACTGGTAAACATTTACTCTTGTAAAACAGTTGAACACCATAGGCTTTGTATTGTATGTTCCCAAGGTGTTCATTGCTGTGTATTTCAGCATGCGTGGATATGCCTCTGATTTGACAGGCTGAGCAAATTGCACTTAAATAATGGCTCAGCCTGATCAAGGCTCAGCTTCTCTTACCTACGAATATTCCAGAAAATGAGTCTGTCACCTGGAATATTTTGGGAAATATATCCTTGGAATGAATGTTGCAGAGTAATACAAGAAAATAAATTTGGATTAATTTTGATCATCAGGAGCACAACTATTTTTCAGCAACCTTGTTCCAGTAGTCCTACTCATTTAACAAAAACCGAGAGATAATACCATATATCTTACTCTGCTATTACAGTAGTTTTAATATTAAATGTTTGTAGTTAATAATTCATCATTTAGCAACTTGCAAAGCACAATTCATTAATCCAATCCAGGAAATATTTTTTTGAATGGTAGCAAATAAATAAATCAAATCACAGCCAAACAAAAACCAAATCAACAAAAAATGAGACAAAATGAGTTGAATAAATTATAACTTGCAACCCACTTAACATTTGCAGGTCAGATAGAGTTCATTAATCTCTACAGAATCAGAGAAAACAATGTATAGCAAACCAAATCATGGATTTGTTGAATATTTTTAGTGGAAAAACATTTGAGAGCACTCAGTAAGTATTCTCATGTGAACACATGAGGAACGCTGAGCTTTGGTTTTTATTTTATTTTTAAATTAAGAGAAAGGAGCTAGTGCTGATGGAAGGTTTGAAATTTTAAAATCACCAATTTTATCTGTATCATTGTAAGATATATTCTTATTGATCTACTCCACCTTCCGAAAACCTGGATTGTCCTTATGTTCCTTTTGAAATGTTTTGCTGTTTAAAGGTATGTGAAGATCTGTGAAAAGGGAATTTATTTCTAATAATTGTGTTGTTCTACTAAATTATTTAAATGAATTATAGTACTTTGTATTTGGTGTATTTTACAGCACCTGCTCTATTCCTCAAGGAGGTATCATTGTCTGTTCATCACTGCATATTCAGCTCTTCTGACTGCACATCTACTGAGTTTCAATAGATTCCACTAGTGAATCACAGAAAATACGCACAAGCAAAACTTTCTGGAATTTTAAAACATAAAATTTTATTGGGTGTAGGAACTTTTTCAAATGTGGAAATATCATCATTAAAATTAACCAGTAACTTTTTCACAGAAGACTAAAATCAGGGATTTGGTACTTCTTAATAGATTTGGTTACATATTTATTGCTATTTCTTTACTAAGTTAATAATTTTTATTTTGTAGAAGCATAATTGATGAACCAGTTGATTCAAACTGGCCTAGAAATTCTTTAATATCTATAACTCTTTGCAAGCTAATAAATTAATGATTTCTATTCCATGGACTTAAAAATTTGTCATTGTGAGTCTTCATTATGAGTCCCAACTTTGCAACCTGTGATGTTACACTAACACTAGTTAGACTGCATTCATAGGCAAACCTCTGAACACTAGTCATTGCTTATCTTGCAAGACACACAGAAGAATGGTGGATATATTGGCTCATGAGTATAAAGGAGGTGGATCCCACACAGACTCAGTTTTGCTTCTTCTGCCAGTAGATACTGGTACTGCACTTCACAATTCAGCATATTCTCTGAATTTTATTAGATCATATTTGACCAAGCAGAGAAAACTACTGTATGACAACCTTGCTTTTGGGTAGGAGAGCAGCAATTAATATGCATATATGTAAGTCATCATTAATTTAGAATGAATGCTTGAAGAATTTATTATTTGGTTATAATTCATTCATACTTTGGAATTCAATTATTTGAATAAACCAGAATGTAGGCTCATTGATGGCAATGTGTGACATGAGATGAATCCATTTTGTCCTTCAATTTTACCATGCCTTCTATGAATTCTCTCTGAAAATATTGCAGAAACTGGATTGCTTTCACTTTTTCGTAAGCCAGATACAATTTTTTTCATCTCTTCTAATTATGTGTGTGTTTCACCACTCAAAGCAGGGTCAGCTACAGCAGGTTGCTCATGGCTATGTAAAGTTTTAAGTATCTCACAGATAGACACTCCAGAAACTCTCCATGCAACTGGTTCCAGTGTTTGACTGTTCTCATAGAAAAAAAAAAAAAAAGGTGGAATTTCATACATTTCCATCTGTGCTCCCACGCCTTTTGTCATGTCACTGGACAACAGTGAGAAGAATCTGGCTC
The DNA here is from genome assembly GCA_002844005.1 of Limosa lapponica baueri. Classification (NCBI taxonomy): domain Eukaryota; kingdom Metazoa; phylum Chordata; class Aves; order Charadriiformes; family Scolopacidae; genus Limosa; species Limosa lapponica. The sequence continues at coordinate 602,505 of KZ505722.1, forward strand.
TGTCGTCTCACTGTACCCCACATCGGTTATGCATACATATCTTTCCTGGTGTTTTATGCCTTACCTTATGTATAGTCTCTAGCATCCAATCTATGCATTTCTTTATTAACTGTTGTCAGCTCTCCCTGCCTTCAGTTACTCTGTGTGTGTTTGTGTCTGTCTGTGTTATGACTATATTTCAGTGCGTTTAGTGCTCTGTTCTAACCTAGCTGAGATTTTATTATCCACCTTTTCTCCCTCTCTTTATTTCAAAATATAAAACAAACAAATTCCCCATCCCTCCAAACGCAACAAGACAGTCTGTGTGTATGTCTTTATGCGTGTTTTGTCAATAACGAGATTGTGGCTTCTTGAGCACCTGAGTGAAACATCTTTGTGCTCCAGTTATCCTTTCCATTCTATATTTTAAACATTTCTCTAAAGGATTTGTTTTGTTTTTCCTACTGCTTTCAGCTTCTGAATTTAACTCTTCTGAAACATGTAACTACGAACTTTTCTTCCTTCATTCTGATGTCCTAAGAGATGGTATCTTTTGCTGTTCATCAATCAATATCATCTGGCCAGATTTTGCAACTGATATGAACACACCTGGGTAGCCTTCAGAAAATTTGTCCTGACCTTGGACTTGTTAGGAATTTTAAAGTCTGTTTGAAAGGTAAGGATCAAATTGTTCTGAAAGAATCAACTGGGAGATGAAAATGCTCCCTAAATACCTTTGGTGTGGTAGATCTTTAAACATCCTTAGATCACACAACTCCTGGGTTTTGGGGGTTTTATTTGTCTGGTTTGTTTTTTTCCCAAGGTCAGTGTAGAGTTTTCACTTTTGGCCTTGCATCAAGAAACATGATTCAAAATTTTATCCAAATCTGATTTGAATGACTTTGCCCATTTGATATTTATATACTTATGGAGATTTCAGTGACGACTTTTCAGTATTTTTCTTGGTGAAAGAATACATAAGCTTGTTTTGAGTGGATGCTTTGAAATATCCTAATAGATGGCTCATGTTATGCCTTCATTTTAAGTATGAATGTGAAAAAGGAAAGCTGACTGATGGGAGTGTGCAAATGTTGGTATTTGTAAAGTTAAATGGTTTAAGCTATGATATGTCATATGAATGGTATCTGAATGAGAACCTGCTACTGATGTTCTTGGGATCTGAAATAGAATAGAAGGCAACTGAAAGACAAAGAGATGGCACCTCTTTGAGTTGTAAAAGTAGCATAACATTTCTCGTGTATCTAAGACATGAAGAAAGAGATGTAAGGAAAACAAAAAGAGAAGACAGAAAAACAAGGTGGGATGTTTACCAGGTCGTATATACATCTGAGACAAAATGTGTGAGCTTTTAGAAGAATTAATGAGGGGCTGGATGTTATCAGCTAGCTCTTATCATCTAAGGCTTTGTGAGTTTGACTGTTGTTCTGAATCCAATTTAAATAAACCTTCGCCTTTCAAAATCAGTATCACAAATAGTATTACACTTCATTTTTGGTATAGCTGATATACTACCAAAGAAAGACCAATGACAATAACGATAATAGCACTTGAACTTGCTCTGTACCACCTACATCTTGTCTGAAGCACATCGTTAATGGTTCCAAATATTGGTGGAAAACTTTCCTCTACTTTGATTTTGCTTTACCTGTTCTACTGCGTGATAACGTTAATTAGCAGTTTAGTGCCTGTCACAATCTCCATATTCAATTTGGACAAGGAGAGGAACAATTCAAGGAGATGATGAAAAGGATGACTGTAAGTTTATAACAGGATGCAAAAATAGAAAGCCAAGGCACAGTAGCCTTAAATCAGAGAAAAAGAAGGTTAGAATAAAGAACCCTGTAAAGTATATCAATTTTACTGCCTTCGTTTAGGTAAATAAATGAGAGAGTTCTTTCTAAATTGTGGAAGACATGTGGATATTTTAAATAAACACATGAATTTAATGCTGTTAAAGAGAAGGAGAGGCAGTTTGCCAAGAAAATGAAAAGCTTTAACTACTCACTGTACAAAAGCAATGTGGGTTTTAATTCCTTCACTTTTGAATTAAGACATATGTTGTCCCTGTAACTCACACTATACCTGTTGAAGGCATCCTTTATCTGGCTGCTTTTTAAAGTGCTATGTGGTTTTGGACAACCTCTAGTTGTACCTTTACAGCACAAGAAAGCCTTATAGATGGCCAAAAGAAACTAAAACCCAAGAGTTTATCTTATTCAATGACCAAATTCGTTTGCTGCTATTCAAACTGAATAGTCCCTTATGCTGAAATTAATCCCACTGGAATCCCAGGATGAAATTTTGTCTGCTTTGAAATCAGTGATAAAACTCTGCTGGATTTTAATGCAAGCTGAATTCCATGAGCATAAGCTATTTGGAGCAAAAAGAAAGAAGGCTTAAAAGCATAATGAATAATGTTTGTTTCATGATAAGTAAAGTGAGCTTCTGATTGCTAGTTTTTAAGTATGCCCAATCATTTTGCCTTTTAAAATGTTATTTTTAAAATTAATACCCTTGCATTTTTAGACAGATAATATCTTAAGGATTCTCAGCTGCATGCTCAAAATGCTGTTGGTAGCGGCAAAATCAGATGCCTATTTCCACAAATCTTTCCATAATCTATTGCAACCTGTGCTGACTTCCACTTAGAACATTTATCAAGACACATCCCCAACGTGACCAATCCTAACATCTTTTTCAGTATTTTCTACACAAAGCACAGAGAGACAAATAAGAAGAGGAATTCTTAATTTGTGGTAAAGCACCTATACTTTCTCTAAAGGAAGAGTGCTCTCTAGACACTTCTGCAGCAGATGAAATTATCTTCCAAAGACAGTATTTGCGAAGTTGGTCAAAAAGTGAAGGAGAAAGTTTACTTTTTTTTTTTTTTTAAATTAGAAAATGCTCCACACAACAGGTCTTAGATTGTGAATTATATCCAGATGATTTCAGCGTCTTGCCAGGAAGGAAATTTTTTTTAGGGAAAACAGTGACAGTTGAACTCTGGTTTTATGTGGCTGTTCACACATGGTAAAATAACATGGCTCACTCGACCTGTCTCCATTATGAAATTGAACATGGTTTACCACAATAGAGTCAGGTTTAGCAAATTAGACCAATGAACTTTTGTCTGTATTCTTAACAAATACTGAGGTATCATTAGCACAAAGTCAATCTGGAATGTAGTTTATACAAGGAGGTCTCTCCAAATTTGAGCTGTTCTTGAAGGAAAACAGACTGTGCCAACACAGCTTCTTCAAAACAATGAATTTAACTGTTATTTCAGAAACCCTAAACAGTAAGACACAAGAGCATGGTAGAAACAGAATCAGTTTGTTTGAGAACTTAAATATCACAGAATTAGTAGTTTGTCTTTGCTTCTGCAGGTTAGCTGTACACATGTATTTGAATGAGTCATCTTTAACAAAAGCCTTCTGGACTCAAATATAGAAGCAAGATTGCATATAATGAACATAAAGAATAAGTACTCTCCAAATACAAAAGCAATTGGAGAGAAATAATAAACAAAGAACAGCGTGAAAGGTGGGGAGAGTAATGGTATATTTACTTTACAGTTAGCACTGGTTAAAGACTAGAATAATATCCTGTTTTCATGTAAGGAATTAAACCACATAGTTTACAGTTCTGTAAACATCCAGCCCACTATTTTCCACTAAAACATTTAACATGAACTGGAGTTGTATAGGACAGATTATGTCCCAGAACTCATTTAGCTCTAGTCCTCTTAGCTGAATCAGCAGATAATTGCGCTATCAGAAGCAGTACGTTTCTGTCTCCAGAGCAAAAAGTAAAGCAGGGTATTTAATAAGAGACAAATATAGTTACATCAATATCTCAGACCATGATAATAAGCAAGAACTTGAGACAAGGAATGTAGAAAGGTGTCAGTGGTATCAGTGTGGCCCATATATATATATATATATCTATCTCTAAAATATAGTGGATTTCTTTGGTCTGATCCTGTTCCCATTAAGGCAATAGGAAGTTCCTTATTAATTCAAGTAAAGTATGAAGCAACAGTAAGATCTGTCTTCAGAAAATTAGTAGAATCCATGCAGCTGCTAAACAAAATCCCCAAACGTCAGTGCAGTTAGTAGATTATAATTACCTTGGAATAAATACACATTCTAATAATCCAAAGTCAACGGAATTGAATTCTCATGCAAAGAAAATGGCTGTGGTTAAATACTTTTCACATTTTAAAAAAATGAAGTGTAAAGGGCTTAAAATACAATCATGTTTGAAATACCATTTCTGAGCATCTAGTATCATATATTCTACACTCCATTAGCTTCCTTCTTGAATCTCCTCCTGTGTATGGGAATTTAAATCATGGTGCTATGGTCTAACATATCAATTGTAGTGTCAAGAATCACTAAATATGATAATGTATGTGTAGACACAGTATCACGGTATCCCAAATTAAATCATGAAAAGCTTGGCTTCTAATATTATATAGGTATATTACAGTAGATATGTTATGTACTTAAGCACTTTAGTACTTACATGAGATAAACCTATTGGATAACTTCTAAATAACATTTTACGAGTTCACAGTTCAATCTCGATGTAATAAATACAAATAGATAAATAAATAAATCAGTGTAAAATCATCATTCAAAGCAGTAATCTGAGGGTAAAGCCAACTAAGATTCTGTATTCTCAACACTATAAATTTTCAGTAGCCTAAACCACAGAACTATATGTTGATTGCTACAGAGATAAGAAAGAGCTGATAACACACTACCCAAAGGATTTCGAAGTGTAACAGAACAGGCTTATGTATACTCAGGGTTCCCTTCATCTCAGAGATGGTTTAAGAAATAAGCTGCTGGGTAATGTATCTGAACAATCCACTGAAAACAGACAGCAAATTATGAACATAAACATATCAATACCATAGCCTGGTAGCTTAGTCATGACTAACTATAGCTTAGTTGTGACATTGCTATAACTAGCAGGGAATTCTCCATGAGAAAACTGTTCATTTGAAAACACCGTAACATCATAAAAAGCTAACAATGTAATATTAGAAATATTAGAAATACCAGAAACATGTATTTGCCAGGCTAAGGAAAAATCTATTCTCTATTTTTGATACTAGCAGGTCAGACGTTATCTTAACCATGTTTTCCATGCATTCACAAGAAGAGAGATTCAATTATCCGTTTCCAATTAAATAAACTGTGTCTTTTAGAAATATGGATGGCTTCATTTTAGCAAATGCCATAACAACAGAAGTATCCATCCTGCATGAGTATGATCAGTATAAGCAAGCTTTTGCTGAGCTTTTCTTTCATCCTTATTGACATTTTAACATGTCAGTAATAAGACAAAAAAATAGCCCTTAAATAAAGGAATTTCTGTTCCTTACTGCTATAACATCATTTCAGATCAGTTTTAGCTTTTCTCCATATCAGCCTCATTACATAGAATCAGTGCCTGTGTTCAGACTCCTGGAAGCAGAACATTTAATGACTCAAATGAGCCAAAAAGTAATATATACATTTGTGCTAGGGAACCAGGTGGTGCTAAGGAGCACTGTGATGAGCTAGAGAAAATAATCTTGAAATATAATACTGTTTTTTTCCAGGCCTCTGTTAAATGGCTCTCATCTTGCACCACATAAAGTATCTTTTCTTGAGGTAAAGTCAATGAACTCAGTGGACCAGGATGAAGGCCATTTCTCACTGTCTTTCTATTTTGCCTTAGCTTCTTCCCCTTCATTTTAAAGGGGAATAAAGTAAAGATTAATGTGATGTAGTTCTACAGAAATTATTATATGAATCTTTAAATTCTGAATCTAATAGAAAAAATTTATTTTATTCTCTAAATTTTTACACTCTTGCCCTATTTTGTAACACTATAAAACGAGCATTCTTTCTGTTTGTGTGTTTGTCGTAAAATTATCCCCAGAGCTTCTGCAATGGAGTGTTATTGGCAAGGCGGGGGGAGGGGTGGGGGGAGGACAACAGGCAGTACTGCAAAACTTGGAAACCTTCTGCTTGCTATTAAGTCTCTATTATGCATCCAGAGATAAAGGATATTAGACAGTGACTGATTTATCCTCCATACCTGTTCTGATTCTACCACAAGGACTGTGGAGCAGATTTCTGTTTTTTCCTAATGAAACTTCTTTGGAAGAATTAAGAGGACAACAGTCTATCTGGGAGCTAAATGACCTTTACAAGTTTTTAAGATAAGTCTTTGAGAAACAGATGAAAATATAAAAAATACGAAACTCAAGCAAAAACATTTCCCAGATGATTAAAAAAATGAACATAGTTACCACATTGATAGTGTTATGAGAAAGAGCATCTAGATCATAAAGAAGACAGATGGGCCTGAAACATGGAATAAGAAACAGATGGAGATAAAGATTTGCACATGTAAGTGAAGGAGATTTTTCTTTCTTTAATGTTTAGTCAGAACAAGGGTCTCCATTAACAAATCTTTTATGGGGTGAGAGGACTGGCAGATTTAAAAAAAAAAAAAAAAGCAGTGAGAAAGAGAATGTCCAGCTTTGAACTGTGTCTTTTAGTGACATAAACCCCAGTGTCTTAAAAGTTAACGTCTTTCTGATGTTTGTTTCCCATAATTAGTGAACTTAGAGATGGGAACTGATAGTCTTAGATATTGAAACCTTTTATTCAGACTTTGAAGAAAGGGTGGGCAAAATCAGCACTAGTATCCACTGACTTTTGCTGTGAGTTTTTACCAACCCTGACAGGAAATGAAGTCCTAAAACAACAAGTGGGGATTTCAGTTTTCATGGTCTGGACACCCGCTTGGGAAATTATCAGATAGTTCCCATTATGCAGGTAATCTTTAGGATTCAAGCACCTCTTTATATCTGTCTTCTAAATATCGCTATCTGATATCAGAATTACTATCACAGTAGCCCTTGGCAGGGCTGAAGATTCAGATACACTTAAGTAACTGGATCTGTTTACAGCAGATATCTCAGGCGACAGCTTGTTTCCTAACTCAAGCATGTCCTTCCACAGGCATTAGGTCTGCATTTCACTGAACCTCCCTCCAGATTTTATAGACCTTTACTGCTTTTTGATTAATAGCCCGCACCGGTTTTCCCTTTATTTTTTTTTTTCCTCTTTCTTTTGGTTTAATCACATTATATGGTCAGAATATGCTAGAGATTTTCAGGGTGCTCTCTTCTCTACGTTGGTTTCCTGTCCCTAGGGAACCTTTCAATGTGCCTACAAACAGGTGTGGACCCTGCCAGGTGACCGTAGCTGACAAAGTCACAGCCAGACACCCTGTCCCACATCAAAGATGACTAACAGAATCTACCATTAAGTTAGAAATTTTAGAAGCTTTCCTAATATCACAGTAAAATGCTACAATGTGTGCTTTACTGGACTCCGTAATGCAAAGACAAAAATGGAGAAGACTAAGGTAGCATTTGTTCAGATTAGCACCCGAGATGTTCAAAAACCGAGGGCTAACACTAAGGGATATGTTCTGCTTTTGGGGCCCTGCAATATTTACCTCTGAAACTCCACAGTGTTATCTGAACTTTTATTCTGTACTTATTTTCAACTCCCTTCAGAAATGTAGGCAGGGAATGTAGGCAATATAACAAAGGAATAACGGTAGCCCCTCAGATATCTGATCATTTCCAGGGATGGATTTAAAGTTTAGAACAGATTTTTCAATTGTGAAAAGTCAGTGCTGAGCACAGTTTGGGGATGCTGATGAACAGGAAAGCACATCACCATTCTCCAACAGCTGAGTAAAAGTCAAGATAGCAGCGTAAAACTCATTTTTCAGACAAAAGGAGATACAAAATAATTGTACGTTCACCTTACCCATGTACTAGTTGTGAGCAGGAGTTATTTGGAATTGCAAATACCACATTGGGTCATCATTAGGAAGCAGAGAGTATTTACTTGTGCCACCATGCCTGCAGCAGGCACTGATGTGGTAAAGCCAAGGTGCTTGATCTGTCCCTCTGGGTGTGGAAGCACTTGGTTTGTGTTGTATGGTCAGAACAGCAGGTTTGGTTTATTGCCCTGATTCTGGAAGCTTAACCTCTAGCCAGCAGTCTGGTCATTCACCTGCAGTCCTAGAAGTTTCTATGAGTTTTGTCCCTATTTCTTAAATATTAACAATATGGAGGGAAGGGTAAATAAAAGCTACTAAAGGGCGTGAACTCATCTGGAGTGGCAAGCTGAAGCTCCATTTAATCCGATCTTCAACTGCAGGTTATTTTTCATACTTTTGAATAAAACACGAAGAAATATAAAAAAAAGGATAGCAGGAAATTAGTATAAATAGTACTTTTACCAATAGGGATAAACGATGCCACTGTCACAGATTAAACAACAGAAAGGAATCACTGGACCTAGCCTTGAAACGACTGCCACTTCTGGGATGAGTTATAACTTATGTTTCAAATTAGAAACAGAGTACGTAACATTCAATTGCTCATAAAAGAATTATGTTACTGATGCTATGACATAATTAATAAAACCGGAATTTTAGCAGGAACCCTGTGACTGTGACACTTTTTCTCACGAAATATGTCAGTTGTGATTAGCACAATGGCGTGAATAAAGTGGGTTATCTTGAATTAGATATGTTATTCAAAAAAAGTCTGGAAACACCTTCAGAAATCTTCAGCAACTTGTTAGGAACTCATGAAGTTAATGAGAAGGAGAGGTCAGCTGAGAGAGAAGTCAACTAAGTACAAACTTTCAAGAGAAGAAACATTGGAGTGTCTCATTACGAAAAAGACCAGACAAATGGAGATAATGCAAACAGACAGTGGTACATATTCAAACACTGATCCCAACATTGCTGAAATGCTGATGATCTGAATGTAATCAGCTCATCAGAGCCAGAGCAGCCAGAGTTCAGGCTACAAGTTGTATGTTCAGGCAATTTCATCTTACAATTAGAAGCTCTGTTTTCCTTCTTTTTCTTCACATGCTGCAACTAAAAAAGTAACAGAACTTTTGTATCCCAGCTTTGTGTCTCCCAGCTTTTGCAACAGGATGTGTTTGTCTCACTTTTCTCTGGTGTGACACTGACACATCAAACAACAGGGACAAAAGGAACTCTGCTTAGAATGAGTGATGCCATTTCACTCATCTCACTGAATTTAAGCATTAATCTTGCAAGCAAAGCTAGAATTTGATATCCTAATGTGTATCTAATCTTTCCAAGATTCCCAAAAAACTACAATGAAAAGGTTCACATACAATTTTTTTCCAGGAAGTTATTAATCATCTGCTATCAGCCAGCTGAGATCCACGTTAATCAAACATTACTAAAGAAATGGCAGCAACTAATCACACCTTGTAAATGACTAACCCAGCCGAGTATGAGAAATGGTTAATTACTCCAAATACTTATAGACATGGAGAAGCCAGCAGAATTCTTTTCCAGAGGGGAACTCAGAGAAAGTGCTATAATAAATACCCTTAATCATTCTCTGAAATGTAATAGCTTGCTTTCTATTGGCTATATCTGTAGCTAAGGTAGATTTAGGTGTCAACTGTCTGACACATCTATTTTTCCCAAATACTGAGAGTATGAAATAACTCAATAGCAATAATATAACTCTGGTTAATGACATATGCTGGATGAAATATATGCCTTGCTGTTGAGGAGATACTTCAAACAGAGAAGAAGAGGTGAAAATCTTCACCTGAAAATGCAGTCTTTATAAACACTCAGAGCCACTCTGGTACTCCTTATGCTGAATTTCACATACTAAAAGATTTTCTTATGCAAAAGAATGAACAAAAGACCATATTTTACAAAACACAGTAAAAGAAACCTATGTTTTAAGCTTCTGAGGTCTCCAGATGGTTGCTCACTTCCAAACAGACTTCTGAAATAGTAAATTGCTTTGGAAACCACTAATATATTATATTCCTAATTTACATATGACTTTCTATGAAACAGAAGTGATGATGTATGCTTGTGGTAACAAGAATAAGTGTACTATCCTAGCTAAGAAAATCTAATGGATTGATCTACTATTTACAGACACTTCTGAATGATTCAGCATACCTATTACTGAGGTCATCAAAGGAGATTTTCCCAATCTATTTAGTTCCATTCATTGGAATGGAACATTCAAAATTTTTGCTTGATATAAATTACAGGGTTTAGTTTTAACACCCAGGGCCTGCAAATTTAATTCCAGAATTTAAGAAACTTTATGCCCTAATTTTGAGTTTAAGTTTTAAAAGCTTAAATATTTTGGTTATGAGAAGTATAGTCCAGGATGTTAGTACCATTGCAGCTTTACCTCCTAATTTCAGTAAATTCAGCAATTTGCCCTAAAAGAAAAAAGGGCAGAACTGTGATAATGAACACAGCTTGACCCACACACAGCGTAGATAAGAATCTTTCATGAAATAGAATCGATCTTTCTGAACAGCTGTGTTTGCAGATCCAGATCTACCTGGACTACAAACAACACACAATAGTCAGGGCCCTTAACTCCTATATATAGTGCCATTTCAGATGCCTTTAGGAATGACAGCCTCTGGCTGCTGTTTCAGAATGTACAGGATGTCAGTGGCATATCTGCCACCTCCAAAACTACATCTTGGGCACTCCATGCCAAACAAAACAGATGTATGGGCAAATAAACGATAGAACCATAGAATATCAGGTTGGAAGAGACCTCAAAGATCATCTAGGCCAAACTTTCTTGGCAAAAGCACGGTCTAGACAAGATGGCCCAGCACTATTAAAAGTGTCCAATGATGGGGAATCCACCACTTCCCTGAGGAGATTATTCTGTTATTAAATGTTAAACATTTAAGCAAGAGAATCACTTCTCAACATCACAGGATTTCAGTGGCCTTACCTGGAATTTATGTGAATTTAAATTTCACAAAACATATGGGGATGCCCACTACACTCATTGTAGCTTGTGCAGTGTATGATTTGCAAGTCATTGTAGTTAAGAATATAATCTTGCCATTTGTACCTTCGATTTTACCTCCATATTACTGGCTCACATGACTAGACTAAGCATGGCTATGGAAACATATTTTTGAATGTGACATTTCACTTGTAAATGATGATAGAGAAACAAAAAAACCCAAAATAACAGACATTGGTATGAAGATCAATATAATTATGATCTAAATGTCTTGAGTCCACCTTTTCAAACCACAGATACAATTCTTCATAATCAAGCTATGCAGACAAAAGCATTTGTGAGGACAAATTGCATTTTCGCATTAGTGTTGTAGTAATCTGACATGCAAAAGTATTTGATTTTAAAGGTAGCTTAGGAATGTTCAAAAGGCAAACGTTTGTACTATATTTGCATGGGGATTTGGGGATCAGATTTAATACAATAATATGTATAGAGTTTTAGTTGTCTGTATGCTCAGCTACATATTACATTATATATCTAAAGAATCTTTTGGTGTGTGGAAAAAACCCAATGATGACGACGACGGTAATTAGTGTGTGCTACTGCTATAAAATGAGAAAATATTTTCAATCCTAGACCGTAAAGGCCTTGGAAAGTTACTTTGTCATTGTGTTGAAACTCTTAAGGATCAGAAGGAAAACATAAACTGATATATATGTCTGTGCGTACTCAAGACTGCTGCTGGAATAGAAAAAGCATTTTACCTAAAAGACAAACATGTTATTTCATCTTCAACTCTGCTTCTTTGTTACAACTTTTTGGATAGAAACTTTCTGGGTTCAAAGCAAATCTTTGCATGGGGGATTGTACGCCTGCTAATCTCGAGGGGACACATTCAAGCAGAGAACAATATATCTACATTCAAAATAAAGACATGTTAAAAATCACATAGAAGAGGGTCTTGATTTTTTCTAAACTGATCCTGTAACGCTAAATAACTCCGAATGCTGAGAAGATCAAATTATCAAGAGATAGGATAAAAGAGAGGATCAATGAATAAGGACACAGATACACACACTGAAGGAAATGTGGATGAGGTGTTTATCTTCCCGAAGATATTACTCAAAGGAGGGAAAAAAGCTTAGTTCCTAGAGACAGACTATTTAAAAGAATAAATTTGTTACAATTTACCATTTTCTTTTTCATCCTTTTTCCCTACTTCAGAGATTTTGCAGACCCCAAGGAAAATGAAGTCTCCACTTCCCACCTGCTACTGTGAAATCACACCAGTAAACACTGCAGAGGATTTTACTGGACTTATTCCAGCACATACCTCTTTAAGCACATCTCAGTATAACCAACTGACTATTTGTATTCATTACAATTTTTTCTTTATATTGCTAAGTTAAGGATGATAACAAGCAAATAAGAAGTAAAACCAAACTCTAAGTCCAGGTGCTAATGTTTCAAAATCAAAGCATCATCTCCAGCTAATGTAAATTGCCACTATATAAGTTAATTTTCTTACAAGGCAGCAAAAAGACTGGAAATTTCTTTTGAAAAACAAGCACCCACCATTTTTTCCTCAAGGGGTGTCAGACTTTTAAAACAGCATTCGTGCCATTTTGAAAGAAAACATCTTATCTCCTGAAAAATAAACAAAAGAAAATCCCTCAACAGAAAAGGACTCTTAACTTTCTAAAAAATAATGAGGCAATTCCAGTTCTCATCCTGGTTTTCAAATGTCAACAACAGAAAAAGAAGTGACAACATGATCATTTGAATATATGTTCATAGTCGGGTCAAGGGAAAAAGAATTGATGTAGTCACTAGTAATATGCATCTCCCTTCACTGATAAAACACAACCCATATCGAGGGCAAGCAGTGACAGAATCAGACAATTACATCCTGGAAGAAAAGGACGTGAGTTTTGATGTAAGTATTATGAAGTAAAAATTAATAAATGAAATAGGCAATACTTATCATTTTTAGTTATGAGGATTATTTTATTTTCCAAATCCAGGATGGGTTGGTTAAGTGATCACCACACTTCAAAAAAAGAATATTAACAACAAGTAGCAATTCAATTCATTTCAACTATTTTCACACATAGAAAATTAAGATTTATTTTGAGATTGCCTTCAGATAATTGTAGCTGAAATCAAGACCATAAACATGTGATACCAGAAGACCTGGTTCTCTAAAATTTTGTGAAGTTTTATTCTTTGGGAATCATCTTAAGAATAGTGGGAAAATTGCCAGTGAATTTATTTGCCTGAGGTAAAGCTTAAAAAACATTGCAGAAATTGTGTGTGACTATCCAAGAAGGTCTTCTAGGCCTGAGGTCAATTCTTTCAGGAAGCTTGTACTTAGGAAATTGTTGCATATTAGAGCTTTAAAATATTAAGGTCAATCTAAGGATAGACACTGACAAAATATTTCAGTCAAGCTCTTTTCAGCATTTGGAGGCATCAGTAACAGTATTTCCTCATTCCCATCACATGTTGAGAGGCTGAGAATGGTTCAGGAAGCTCTATTACATGAGAGATTTGTCATCAATATTTTTGCAAAGAAAAGGATATTCATCTAAGCCAGTGAGAGATCCAACAATAGATGACGTTACATATTTATCAATTACAGTTACTATGTTTATTCTGATTTCAGGAGTTAGAGAGGACTCTGCTAATTATAGAGAACATAATTGGAGACTGAGTATTTCCTTTATATACATAATCTGAACAAAGAATAAAGAGCAAATATAATGGAGGGAACCACCTGTTATGATGGAACTAACTCAGAAGGTTTTATTGTGTGAAAAAGCCATGAAAGCTGGTTTAGGGTGAAGCTATGTTTTTTTTTTTTTTTTTTTTAAAAAATTCATTATTCTGTCAGATACAGACTTAGCCTTTAAGGAATTACTTCATAAACTTAATTAAACACATTAATCCTTTAAAAGACAAATTAATGTTCTAAGTGATTGGTACAGCCAAGAGAGTGGAACTATAAATTCTGCTAAGCAGGTGTATTCCATCTTTTTTTTTTCTTTCTCCCTTTTTAATTATCTTGCTTTGAGTCCTGTTTTCTATATCATTTAAAAGACAGGAAATGTTGATAAATTGGCAAAACTAGCTTTGATTATAGTTTCTGGAATTTTTTAAAAAAAGAACTAATTTTTTTTGAACAACAGTAATTATTTGAGGTATTTAAAATACTAGTTGCCTTTTTTAGTCATCTTTTTATTACAAAATGGAATAGACATCGGAAAGGTCAGAATTATTTAATTTTGTGAAGATGTGTTTGAAAAATCTCATCTGGGATTCAGTTTTATTCAACTTTAAAAAGAGAGAAAGAGAGAGGAAGAGACAGAGCAAGAGGGACGAAGAAAGGAAGGAAAAGAAAAAAATTAAAAGAAAAAGTTAAAGAAAGCAAGCAAAACAAAGCAAGAAAGCGGGAAAGTAAGCGAGCAAAAAAGAAAGAGAAAGAGAAAGAGAAAAAGAAGGTGTGTAGAAAACTATACAACAAATCTATAGCAATCAGGGAGACTAATTTGGGAAAGTAATGATGCACAATTCTATGGCATGACAAGAAATTAGGATTTTCTGCAGGGCTGAATGGTTAGATGAATATGTTGTGGTTTTTTATTTGATGCCTACCTTAATCAAATTGTTTTAATTTTTCAAGGTCATCAAATACAGACAGCTAAACACTAAAAATACTATATAAAAATCCACAGACTGAGAAGATTTTGAAGTATTGTCTTCCTCTGTTGGGCGAGTAAATCAGAAGTTGCTGTTGGCTGCAACAGCGTGCTTCATTATCTGTTACGCCTGATGAGCCATTTGGGATTACTGAAATTCTATTATTCGCTGTGACATTCAGCTTTTCAGCTTTCTGTTTTCTGAATGGATTTAAACCTATTTTTTCAGCTAATAAGGAGAGGGTAATGTGAATGTCTTTATCAACTACAGGTTTTTATAAATAATTTGTAGCAGCGGGCTATCTGATATGCTGTTGTCCTAATCACAATTGGCACAATCATGGAGAAACTAAAATTGTGGTGGTTTAGTTGGGAACAGATCATTAGCCACGTAAAAGAACCTGTGCTATTGCAGGCCACATAATAAGAAGAAATTGTATAAGTTTTGTTTTAATCTTTTAACTTCAGGTGAAATTCCTAAAATTTATCATTTAATGTTTTAGAAAATTTTAGAAATATAAGAAGGACTAAAAGAAGTGTTTTTCATTTTTAGTTCATTTCCAAACTCAAATACTAAAAAAACCCAAACAAAACAACAACAAAGGAAGCAGTCCTTGAAAATTTTTTGTTAAACAATAGTAAATAGATAAAAATTGTTATATTTTTCTTCTCAGACAGATACTTCAGGATATCCTTTTTCAAACTTTTCTCTGAAACCATGAAGAATATAAAACACCATTTAAAAGCAAAGTAAGAGCATCTAAAGGTTTCTTAGATTCATTGTGTCTACGTGGAACATTCTCCACTTCTCATTTAGCAAATACTCATAGAAAGAAAAAATGATGATGCCACTCATTTTTTATATCCTGGACTTATATCCAGACCTTCAAGGAACTGAATCAGATTCTGAGACTTCTGTGATCTTAAAAGAAAAGCTGTGGGGAATCTCCCACTCCTTTTGAAGGGATCACAGTAGTTAGGATTCATACAACCGAAGTAGGAATAAGAGGAAATATAATTCTGTAAATATCCAGTGAATCTGCTCCACAGAAAATGGTAGGTATGAAATGCCATTTTGTCTTATTAAGCACTTTTCATGCCTATTTATGACTATTTACATGCAGAAAAATACATATGCATATGTTCACGTATAAGTTCATACTTATACAGCTTTTAGATGGAGAGAGGCAAATACAAAAACTAAAAAAAAAATAAAAAATAATCTGTCCTTTGAAATGTTACATTGGTTGTAAGATATTTCCATTTTCCATGAAGGTAGAGATTTAAGGAAGTTTGCATTTGTCCCTCAGCCTCCATCAATAAACATAGTAGTACAAATGCTTTAACATCTTAATAATTGCCAGGCTAAATTAACGGGCTGATAGTGTTTTGATTTATGATTTGGAGGCCCCTTCTCTGTGCTGGCCTTCAGGAAGATTGAGCTGTCTCCCATGTTCCCTGAAAGTGAGTCAATGACTGTCTATTCATTCCCTTGATTAGAAGGCTGCCCTGAAGCCAAGTACAAGAGGCTGCTGTAATAAATGCAAGACTCATATGCTTTCTTTTGCTTTCTGGATTTAGTGCTAAACATTAAAAGGAATTGGAGATTGATTTTTGTGCAGGGAGCTGTGCCAGATAAAACAACAAGCAAGTGAACGGCCTTCTTCATAGAAACAAGCTCTGTTAATATGAGATGCCAGAGACATAGCTGAGGTTTAACGTTCCTGCTATTGAGCTGGTTGGACCTTTTTTTTTAAAATGCCTCATCAACTGTTGACACCTGAGATCTCCTTTTATTTTAGCTCACAGAGTAGCCATTTGGTAGAAAATAATGACTGGTAAATTACCTTTCTGCAACTAATAATCACATTCACTTTTTCAAACACCTAGGTAGAATGCTTAACCATCGCATTGTATTTGGCTACTGTGGCACCATCGCTGGTGGGTCACACAAGCACACACAGGTGGACAGGAGAATGAAAGATAATTAGCTTGTTAATACATTAACGATTTCATATACCTTTCTTCCCATTCCTTCCTTATCTCATAACCTGATGATGTAGAGGTACATCACAAACTGATTTCTCAAAGCTTACCTCCTGCCTTCACTCCTGTTGTGGGATGTTTTTTCTGACTGGCAGAGCCAGCAAGTGGTTTCAGTAGCAACTGACAAATTGGCCAATAAGGTAGGTAATAAATGCAGTCAGTAGTCATTTCTCTACACTGCAATTTACATGTCAAGCTTGAAAAGACTCTTCTCCTGTGTTCTGGGACTTAGAAGCACAGCAAATAACATTTGCTAATGGAGTCTCCGCTAAAATGAAGCCAAAACTGATAGATGGATAAGCTAAATTATTGTCTTCTGGATATTAGTTTAAAGGGGATGTTTACAGTTTTTGAACCTGGACAAATGAATTGTTCTTTATAATAAAGGACTGGACATTCACCAAAAAATCTGTAGCGTGGTCTGTTCAGGAGAGCTTATTCTGCTGAAGTAACTAGGATACCTGGAGGCTTGGTGACAGAGTGCCTCTGAGAATTAGAAGCCTCCAAAATTGCTTGCAAAATAAGGACAGATGTTAACCAGCTAAAAAGAAGATATTTTAAAAAGTGAGTAAAACCAGCTAATGAAAGGCAATTTGTGGAATGGCAGTACTTTGAGGAAGAGAAAAGTGGGACCGACTTGATTTAAGCTTTCAAAAGGAAGCATATGTCATTTGTAAATTTCCAGTATGCAGGTACAAATCAGGACTGTGCTCCTTATATCGCTACATACATGCAGAGATCCTAATTGGGCCTTGGAGTTTACACGTTAAGTAGGGAAAATCTGGGTATAACTCATTCAGATGGCATCCCTTTGATCAGTTGTCTAGCAAGACATAATGCACTCTGAAGTCGGTTTTCCTCAACCATATTTATAGTTTTACTTATTGATATGGCACTGTTTTAAAGAGGTGTTGACCTCTTTCTTTGAACACTCCCAATTCAACAAGAAGGTTTTCTCAGACTCTTTCTGCCTTTTTCAGATTTTCCGGGTAAAACAGTCTTTTTTTTTCTTTTTTTTTTTTTTTTTAATGTATAAATGTACTGACAGTTGTCATGGATGGAAAGAAGGCATTTAACATAAAATCTTGGGAGATTATTTCAAATGTACTAAGGCCTGCTCTCTTACTTGTTTCTTCCTTCTTGGACCGTAAGCACAGCATTTCTTACAAAATAATGGGTCCAAAAGGAACTCATCTCACCCATTATATCAGGTATATAAAGAAATTTTGGAAATTAGGACTTCGAATTAATATTTACTGAAATTATTCTAACAGAAGATTTTGTAGAATATATTTCCATATCTAACTACTAAAGTATTTCCCCTTTCACAAAAAGATTTATAGAATTAAAGATTTTCTATGCACTGGGAAATCAACCACTGCAAATCTGGTTTGTTTGAAATGAAGGCTATCAGATTTTTCATTGAAGTTAATTCCCTTCTTTGTTAAGGCAGAGAGATCCATAAGTTTTGATCATGCTTTCTTTAACTCATTGCAATGATTCTGGCCTAATGTTAGTGTTAGTTAAAATGTCCCTGGATCAATTCGGAACAGAACTCTTGATTAACAAGTTTTTGAGCAATAGTTCAATCATAGCTTAAAAAGGGCTGAATGAGCACGTATTAATTGTAGAGTTGTGGTATTTGTACCCATCATTTGTACTCACAGTGTGTGGGAACCTTCTTTACAAAGTAGACTGGAAACACTGTAGTGCAAAAGTATATCATGGGAATGCTGAATGTATTTTTTACCAGTTTCTAGAAAGCACTACCTTCAATGACAGCACATATTCTTTGAAGCATCCCTCCAGTCTTCAGTTTGTTTTAATTTCTCAGAGGAACGTTACTGCTGGGAACCTGGAACACAAGCCAAAGAGAGATTAAAGAGCTGATGCTGGACCTCTGTTGTGGCTGTACAAGTGGTGCACAGAAAGTAAAGATTATATAAGGAAATGGGATGGATAGTAAGAAAAGGGAAGTAAAAAAGAGTACATTTTTGGGACAGTTTTAGAAGGTGAGGAGCCACCTGTGTGCTAGGACTTAGTGCTCATCATCTTAGTGACAACATCTAATAAAGCAACATGTGGAAATTCTATTTTCAGACCACTGCTTCTGATAACTCTGAAATGAAGGCACATCTGCATTTTGTAGTATACACAATGATTTGTTAAATCCATTGTTAGAAAATCCTAGGTTTAGTTCTACTCTGTCATGATTTAATTCATGTTCCTTACAACATAAGCTGTTGTAAATCAGGTCTTTTCGCTCATAAACTTAGAGCAGTTTATCTGGATCTGCCCCCTACCTAAGCAGGGCCATGCCTGACTTTCTGGAGTATTTTTTTGATTTCCTTCCTGGAAAAGAAAAAATTCTTTAAAATTTCAATATTTCTTTAAAGTCCTTTCCTATTACAGAGAAAGTATGAACCATGTTGCAAGCAATGAGATTATCACGACACCTTTCAAGAAAAGCAACTTTCAAGTTCATGAGATATTGTTGATAGGTCTGCTCACTGGTTCATTGAGCTCTTGGCCTCTAAGTTGAAAATAGAACGGGACAAAGAATTAGAAACTATTTGTGATTTAATTTTGGCACTAATAATCTTCCCCCCCCCTCTATTTCAGCAAAGGAAAAGAATTTCAATCGTTTTCCACTTACACAAAAGTAACTCTAAAAAAGCACCAAACACCAAAGAATGTATCATAACTGTTTACTGGTGTTGTCAGAAAGATTTTAGAGGTTCATAGTCTTTTCCTGAGTCCATAGGAAATTGATGATAAAACTAAGTTGCATGAATTGAGCAGTATCAGATAACTCTTTTTTGGCTCTATTCATTGATAAATGGAAGGGACTTTCTTCCCAAGGTTCATTTAACACCCTTCATGCTCATTAAATACAAGAAGTTTATATTCAGAAGCTCATAATTATTTTCATCACTATTAAATGCACACTGATAAATAAAAAAACCACCTCCACAAGATGATTTTGCTACTTTTTCAAAGCCATCTTCGAGAAAACACCATTTTCAAAATACTTCTTGTTGATTCTTTCAAAGGAAATAAACATGTGTCTTCATATCTTTGTTTAAACAGCTGCTGATAACAAGATAAAAGTCTGATAAGTTGCTAAGGAGAGGGGAAAAGGAAATACGAGTCAAAGCCTTTGACCCTTATGATGCTGCTTCAAATTCAGCCTCAGATAGTACTAACTGAAAGTCATTATCTCCTAATGACTGTTCAGCTTATGTAAACTTGGTTGTATGCCTCTCAGTATGAGTTCCTGGTAAGTAAACACCCACAGCAGAATTAAGCCCCAATGCATCTTCTGTGAAGGTCAAATGCATAACAAATCATGGAGATAAAAATCCACTGTCAACCATAAAAACACTTTTTTAGGCAATGATTTGGAACAGTGCTGAAGAAAATAGGGTAAAACTGCACAGGAAGGATAAAACATAGCCTGTAGTAAACCAAACTGTAGTAAAAAGAACACTGTAATAATTCAGTGCCTAGATTGTCAGTGCAGCATTTTACATTAACATCATTCCGATTTTTTATATTTGAAAGAACTAATGAGTTATTTAACTCAGCTTCTTTTCTCTTTTATTTGCATGACACAAATCACTCAATATATCTTTATGTATGATAAACCAGTGACTGGTTTTCCAAATGTATTACTAAATACTGCTTAAAATAATCTTCTGGATTTCTGCCACAGATTGTTTTTTAACCTATTTTATTCTGGTTCAGCAAAAACCAGCTTTTCTCATGAAGTTAACATGGGTCATCATTCCCACTAAACTTGGAGTAGCCCTCTCTCAACAATCACTTAATCATGGCATTCAAACCACACGATAACAAATACCAAAGTTCAGATGGATATACCTTTAAAAATAAAAATCAAGCCTTTCACTCAAGATGAGAGGGACTAATTCCATAGAACTTTTTGCCTTCAAATATTAACTGTACATCTGAACTCGAGAATCACAAATAACTATTTGGCTGTCTGAGGAAATTTGAAGTTAACAGCTACAGAACCAAAAAGGCTGATATTCTGTTTTCTCCTGCAATTATGTGTTTATTTTCCTATTTCCATCTAAAAGCTATGCTGAACAGTGGGGAAGAAATCCATAAACTCATTCATGCTAAATCTCACAATCCTTCAGCAAACCCAAAGTGCAAATCCTAGTCCTGGACTTTAAAAACTTTACGAATTAAGTACCTTTTATATCTTTGATGATCACTAGTGAAAGCTACTGCATGATTTCCTGAATGTTCTTTTGTTTCTTTTCTTTTGTTCCTTAATGATTATTCACAACTCTTGTCAAGATACATCTTAACTTAGCTACTATGTTATTTTCTAGGAAGAGAGAGACAGGAGAAATGCCCTCTTTTTTTTTTTTCTTTTTTTTTTTTCCCCTGGGCTTCTTGAATATATAGTGTTACATAAAGAACAATATCCTCAGAAATAGCTCCCAGCCATAGGAAATAGAGTTTTATAAGAAACAAGGGAGATGAGGAGAGCATTATTGGCATTAAAGCCTTGCCTGTTAAAAGCGAAGTGATGTTCTTGAACTCATAACTAAAACAACTTTATATTCTCATAGCATCTTTCCTTCTGGGACTTTAGTCATTCAACACATTCACTAGCAGGACCAATTAAGTCCATTGACACAGGTAAACGGAAAGACACGATGGTCTTCTTTTTCTTTTTCCTTTTTTTTTTTTTCAGATTGATTGATGAATCAATGTGGACTCAAGAACTGCTCTGAAATCCTGACTGAACCCCTTACTTTAATTATTAGACTGCACTATTTCCCACCTGCAGTCAAAGATCAAGATGTTGAAAAGTGCTAACTTTGTGCATCATACAATGAATTCAGTCGAAGTTGAGGATGCTCAGTAGCCCCAGGACATAGCTGTTGCACTGGGGACACTTCAACCATTTCATCAATATTCCATGATGTTTCTTGCTCCTCTAATACTCGCATATTGCTTGCTCTTGTTTCTTCCCTACCTCCCTTCTGCATCTTTTGGAAATAACTGTTAACCCATATGACAGATTTTTTCTGCAGGATATCATACTGTCTCCTTAAGCAGCTGAGCTAAGGGTGATATAAATAAAGAAAACTGCCGATTGTATATTCTAGTTTCAGAGGTGGCTCAGGGGTCTTAGCAACTCAGGAGAAGAGAGAGATGAGCTAATACTGCTGTCCCTAGAATTCCACGCAGTATTGCTACAAATGCTGGTAACTCCGGAATGCAGGGGTTGAGGATCTCTGCTGAGTGTAAGGAAGGAATCCACAGGAGACCGTAGAGAGAGGTGCTGGCTACACAGTTAGTACTTAAGAAACACAAACCAAAATGATTCACAATTTGGAATCAGTGTGTCAAAACCAGTGGGTATTTGACACCAAAATTCATTTCAAGGATTATTACAAGGGATATCAGGGATAAATATCAGGGATGCCTGTGTGTCCTTGCACTATTTTTTTCCCCACAAAACATCTATTTTACAAAACAGACAAATGTTCAGAGCCATTTCAAAAAACTTCATGGGACAAAAAGCTGTTTGGTGACGATCAATAAAAAAATGACATCTGACACTTTGAAGAACAGAGGCAAAAGCAGGATTTGGAAGGGTAAAAGGTTCATGCTCTTGAAGAATTCCAAGTTCCTGGTTTCCATTACATTTTTATTATTATAATTTTTGCATGACTGTAGCTGGACCTCTCATAACCTTCCCATTTTGAAAGCTGAAGGAAAAGTTGCTTGCTGCACTCAGACAGGAAACCCTCCTCCCCCAAGCTCAACAATGCCTCATAAAAATATCAGGTCACAGATTAAAACAGAATGACTTGAAAGTTCAAAAACAACAAGACTTCCCTCAGTAGGTCTGCTATTAAAAATAGCTTTTAACCTGCTTAAGATGGAAAGGAGACACGCCAAGATAATATTATTCCTATTTTCAAGTTCTCACTCTTTCTCTTTTTGATCTAAAGTGGAAAATTGACTTTTAAGTGTTTATTAGAGACAACCAAACCGTGTCTAATGGACCTTTGCGGCTAGCCATACTAATTTATAATAATTTCTACATATGAATGATAAAAAGTCCAAAGATTAATTCATAATTTAATTCTAATTGATGACATTTTTAATATTTCTCACTTTTTCATGTGATGCTAGTATACCTCCTCACAAATTCTAGATGCCATCTCAAATCTTCAGCCAAGTCTCCAGCTAGGCTGCACTTGAACAACGCTTACAAGAAGACTTTGAGGTCACTGGGGCTGTTCACATGGTTGAACACAGACCACAACTTTTACAGAAACAAGAAACATAATTTTCATGCAAAAAGCCACCCCAAAACAAATGCAAGTTCAGATATTTAACTGAAAAAGTTTACCTATTAGAGCAGGTGAGTCACTGACACTATAAAATACATTTCCAATATATAAACTCCCTTTCTATTTGCAGATTGTCCATTTTCACAAATGTGTCCACGGCTCAAGGACTGATGTTTCCTGTAATCCACCTTTCAAATTGTAATAATTATGATTCAGTATTTGAGCATGGTAACTTGCCCTCAAAGCCTCATGCTCTATTTTTGGATTCTTGATCCAAAAGAGATAACCTTCCTGCCTGAAATCAGATTTTATTCTATTACAAGAAAATATTTCATGGAATCCTTCTTCTCTGGAATAGATTTTGAATATGTGCAAAGCTCCAGTGGAATCTGAGCACTGAGACAGACATGTCTCTCTTTTTCAGTTCATTCCTGCAGATGTCAAAGATGAAGGGTGATCCCTCAAACCCTGGTATCTAAGTATAGCCACCCAATTTACTGCTAGTGCTTCATCCCCAAGTACAGGACATGGCAAGAGTACATTCTGGTACTCATCTTCTCTTGCCTCAAAAAGTAGGGGTTTTTTTCTGTCCTTCTACTATTAATTTTCAGTGCCCTTATGCTACTGCTGAAACTACTTACTATTCCGGTGCAACTCCATGGCACCTCTGAAAGATCAGAAAGAAATGATGGATCTGCAATAAGAACCCAAGAGTTGCCAGTGCTGCAGAGGCCCTCTGAACTCCCAGTCATGCCCAGTGTAGAAGCGTAGCTTTGTTCATCTAACTATCAACCAGATAGGACCAGATGCGTGAAAACACATCTGGTTGAAACCTCATTTCAGATTCTCCCAAACTATTGCTCTAATACCTTAACCCTTTCTAACCCCTGACTCTTCTTCCAGTTGCTGAATGCTACTAACAAGTATGCATGACTCTCCTAATCACAAGATTCTCCTCAGATAGAGGATATCACCAACCATAATCATCTCAGAAGGTACAACAAGTTAAATCTCATTCCCTTGACTGATCTATTCTTTAAATAGAGAGACTTAGAGTAGAAATGTGAAGCAGAATCACACCTAAGCATTTAAGTGAGTAAAAAGACTACCTCTTCCAAGTTAGGGTCTGAGTCCCTACAGCCTGGCATTTTGGGCAGAGAGAATGTTGAATGGGTGGGAGTGACCAGACCAGTGTGAGACTGTTTTGTGTTGTTCTACGCCAACCATAGGCCATAGAAGACCACAGAGAACTGTGATGCTCTGGCAAATTTGTAAATATGTAGGCTTCACTGTGTTTCACCCTTTGGCACTATTCTAATGACCCTGAGACTTAACTCCTTGCATGTTCATTTCATACAATTTCTTCTTCTAAGAATTCATATTTTTCACATGCTGGAAAAATAAATATTTCCCATAATCAACAGAAATTCCAGTTCTCTCTTAGGTTGAAGAACTGCCTGATATAGTGCTTTCAAATTGTTTGGGGAGGGAGACAGAATTTACGTCGATTCATTTTAGATGGTGCTTAATATGTACAATGACAAGGAAACATTAAGTAGGAGACAGTTCTTACAAATGTGTCACTCCAAAGAGATGACTCAGAGACTTAGAGTTAGGCTGCTCTTTAACTGCCTTGCTAAGCTGCAGTCTAAAATCACAGCATGCATAGTTACAACCTTTTCACCTTTACACACTGACAGGATCCTGAGAGCTTCCCTTTTGAAGAATTTAACACCTTTTCCACCCCCCAGTGAAAAAAAGGAGACAAAAAGGATACAGAAATGTGAGAAACTTCACTTGGACAAGACTACGGGCTACACCAAATTTTCACAGTGGAGAAGCATATACGGCTTTCACAGGAAACTGAATTTCTCATTTTGTTTAACTACTGCTTGATCCCTGTGCCTCCTCCAATAAATAAATGTATTTTTGTCAAACAGGGCTGCCTTCAGTCGGGCCTGATTTATTTTCATCTTAAAAAGGGGAAAAAATGTTTTTACATGCAGTTCATCCCAGCACAAGCCAATTTGAACCTCTGAAGCAGCCAGTTAAAATAACTGAGACTGGCTCCACAGCTCCATGGAATCATAGAATATCTCAAGTTGGAAGGGACCCATAAGGATCACCAAGTCCAACTCCCTGCTACTTTAGTTTTACCTAAAACTAAATCATATGACTAAGAGCATCATCTAGATGCTTCTTGAACTCTGACATGGTTGGTGCCATGACCACCTCCCTCAGGAGCCTGTTCCAGTGACCCATCACCCCCCAGTGAAAAATCTTCTCTTAATGTCCAATCTGAACTTCCCCTGACACAGCTTCATTCCATTTCCTCGTGTCCTATCACTGGTCACCAGAGAGAGGAGATTACCCCATCCTAGGTGGAGAATCTGGCACTTGCTCTTGTTAAATTTCATATGGTTGGTGATTACCCAGCTCTCTAGTCTATCCAGATCTCCAGGTAAGGCCCTTTACCCTTGAGGAAATCCAGAGCTCTTCCTAATTTAACATCATCAATCCGTACAGTTTACTTCTAAATATCCTCCACTAGAGCCCTCCCAGCTCCCTGTTATTATCAAGACATTATATTTGCAATTGCCGTCCACCTGCTCATAAAGTGTTTAATAAAAAAAAAAAGGTTGAAGTTCTTTACAAGGTCATTTCACAACATGTTCCTCCATCTCTTGGTATACTGATGAGCTGGACAATTAATGAGGATTTAGTAAAATTGTCTTTCCATTGCTAGCACTAAGCTTCCCCACCTTTTCTGGTGGAATATAAGGATTTCATATTTTGTTAATGTGCTGAATCGCTCACTGCCTTACAATTTGATTTCAGCACGAGAACTCAGAATGGTTGCTCCCCACTGTTTATGGGCATGAATAAACATGCTTGGCAAAGCAGCATGAGGCAGGAACATAACACTTACGTCACAGACTACGTTATCTTCTACCTTAGCTTGGTCTCAGTTTTCCTTTCAGTACCGTAGGAGCTGTAGCACAGTTATGCTTCCTACCATATGACTCTCTATCTTTGGCCTGTAAATCATGATGTGCCTCTGAAAAGAACTTTACAACCTCTGCAGCGTGCAAGATCTGGCCCTCAAAGCTCTGTGCTTCCATTTCCTTTACTTGTAAAATAGACCCAAAGTAGACGGTTGCTGTGAATCTGTATTTGTTAAATATTTCTAGCATGCTTTAAATCTGGGAAAGTTTTTACACTGTCATTTATTTATTATCCTTGCCAGCCATCAGTGTGCTTGTTTTCCAGCAGCCGTGCCTATATGCTCTGTGTAGACACACACAGTAGAAAAGAAAACAGCTGTGCTTCACCCACTTCCAAACACCTTGCTGGAGAAATTAGCAATAAGATCACTGTAATAAACCTTCTTCCTCCACCCTCCATTTCTCTGCCAGTGAGAATTTAGGGTTTACTTGGGAGAGGAATGATATTTGTCCTTCATGTATCCTAGAACTTGCTTATTTATCTTTTGTAAATCAAATAAGTCCCCTTTTAACCTTGAACATTCCCCGGTCCTGACCCAAATAGTCTTGCAAAATAGGCCAGTCAATCATGTTCTCCTTCTCATTGCACAGGGTGGTAGTGGGAGAATAGAAAAACCTTCTGTCACTAAATCCTTTCCACCCACAGGCAAAAAGTCTTCACCCAATTAACTAACACCAGGTGCACACTTGAATGCATCGGAGGTATGTGGGATACTTACTGGCTCTGTTCCTAACTTGGCAGACAGACGTGAAACCTGCCCCTGATTAGCCTATTTTTGCTGGAGCTGCAGTGAAGGGTGTCTCCCCTCTCAAGAAAAAAAATCTGAGGTGTTTCTGTGCAAATAATGAGTGCCTTGACCATGGAAGACCCAAAGTATACTGTACATTAAAAGGACTATCCTTTTTATGAACCGATTTGTCAAGATGGACAAGTGGCAGCCATTCACTGCAAAATAAAAGGTATTAGAAGTGCCTGTCCAACATTTTGTGCAAATGCTGTATATGTAGAGAGTACCACAGTCCATCTGCATGGTGGAGTTCCTACCTTTATGGATATAGGGATACTTAAGACCCACTGATTCCTTCCAGGTTTGCCTTCCCACACATATATTTTTCCTCTGCCGCCTTTAGTTAGCAGAGAAAGTATTTTTAAATGTCTGTGGACAAAAATCAGTCCAGGTGCATACACATTTCAACCTCTGAATACAACTGATGTGGCTCTTAGGGACCCTGACGCCTTCCGGTCCAGCCTGCTCTAGGTGAGCCTGCTTTGGCAGCGGGGTGGACTAGATGATCCCCAAGGGTCCCTTCCAAACCCTACCACTCTGCAATTCTGTGAACCTCCATCAGTTCCATTTTTGACTTAGAGGATTTCAAAGCACCAAGCATCTCTGAAAATCACATGGTATCATTTGTAAACTTAGCTTGAGTACAAAGAAACTGAGTCATCCAGGATTAGCAAAAGACTTTAAATGTTTCTCCCTGAACAATCTTGTTCTTTATTAATATCCCATAAATTAGGTGAAAGCTGGCAGCATTTGTGAGGTCCTAGCCTGATCTGTGGGACAGCCAAATTCTTTTGTGCAAAGCTATTGGTCTATTTTCTTGTAGCAAAGCAACTTAACCTATAACTGATGCAATAAGCTATATTCAAGACTTTACAGTTACTACTATATGACAAACCCACTTAAATAGCTAAAATCTTATAATACAGGATTTCTACTAATATTGGTAACGTGCTTTCTCGTTCTTTTAAACCACTTACAAAGCATAGATGATCAATAAATAGACTAGACAATGAATTATAGCTATTGAATGCAGCCAACAGAACCTGTTTTCTAAGTAGTAAAATTGTAACAGCTGTGAAGTTGCACTAAGCTGTCCCACTTGACAGATATGAAATTATTAAGTTATTATTAAGCTATTCTTGGAAATATTTTCTCTGCTACTTTATGGTACCTTGGAAAATTTAGGCCAAAACACAAGCCAAAATCCTTATTCTTGGATTTGGCCACTTCAGAGGGATATGAATCTGTATTTGCAGGTAACTTGACCTTGGTCTTCCCACAGGTCTATCACCTCCCTTAAATCATCAACTTCCCCCTTTTTCCCCTCTAACTAGAAGAAATTGAGGACTATGTTTTAAAATCCGAGAGACTTACATTCACATTGTTGCCATTCACTGTGTCTTCGCTAATTTTTCCATAGCAATTTTGAGATGCAGTTGAATTTGGTTTATTTTCCTTAGAAATGAGCTGACAATTATTCACAAAATAAAATATTAAATGCTGTATCCAAATATACAACGTCATATGTATTAAGCTTTTTGTTTATCAATTAGAATATTTCCATGCATTAAGAGAGTTCCACATATTGTCTGCCTAGGACAGACATGTAGAAATACTCTTGCACACCCATAGAACAACTATTTTTTTTGTGTGTGTGTTATCACAGTGTTTACCAAGACTTGCCCTTTTTAAGTGACATATTCCCTTTTAGTCAGTATTTGAAACTGTAACTATTTGTTTTAATCTTTATCTATCTTCCCTAATCCCATATCAGAATTTGTCCCAATATAAGTATGTTCCTCTGCCCTACAACCAATATCTGAATTACCACTTGTCATTTCTAAATATCTTCACTAATATCAGACTTTCTAATATGTGTCTTCTTGTCTAAAAAAGGAAGTGTTATGAGTAATTAGTTGTAACCTGGATGATAGAGGTTAGGAAAATCCAGGGAACAGATTTTCTTTGAGGTATAGTTGGCATAATTATTGTCTTAATCTCAACATCCCACAATTTTCTAGTTTTCCTCTTTTCGGTGACACAGTCTGAGAGCCATTAACACAGCTAAGGGCAAGTGCAGAGAATGAATGTTCTGATTCCATTTATGTTCCAGGGCAGGATGAGCTATATCCCTAAATAATTATTTAAGAATTTACACCAGGATTAGTTTCTCAGGAGCTGGAGAACATGTCACAAAATAAAATTATTTTTAGAGTGAGACACCCTGTAGTGATTTTTGGTGGTGGAGGAAGTGATCATACACATCAGACAAACGCCAAGTGAAAAGCAGTAATTAAGTTTTGGGCCACATACCTACTGGTACACATAGTCTTATTTCAGTAGACCCAGGCCAGTTTATACTAAAAGCCATTAGGAATTCAAATGGATACCAAACTCTTCCACCTCCCCCTACAATAACATCCATATGGCTTTCTACATATTGTTGCAAATTCAAATCACTGAGGAATTCCATGCAGTGCTTTTATCCTCTCACCTAACAAATCATCTATAAAGCTAAGTACCCTTCACATGGTATTTGTATTAAGGGGTCATCTACTGTTTTCACAGACAGCTATTTGTTATTGGCATGTTTAGGTTCCGCATATAAATAGCACAGATTTATAATCAAATATTTTTTTGCAAAGTCAAAACATTTAGAGGAACTGGATGAAAAAGTGACTGGAGGCAAGTCTTTGCCATCTACTTTCCCACTTCTCCATGGCCGCTTCTTAATGGTAGCAGGCTGTCTATAGATTTCTAGGAATTAAGTACACATCTACCCTGCCCACAGGGCAGATAAATCAGAGTTTATGCAGTGTTGTTTGAAGATTTTTTTATACGCCTATTAGTAGAGGTAGAGGAAACAGAGTGGGAGGGAAGGGATAAAAGCCTGCTGACTCTGCAGGTTCCATCCTGTAAGTTCAGGCAGTTTGCATGACCCTCATGTCAAAGTTGACATCTTTGCGATAGTTAAGAGTGCTTTTTTTTCTGTGCCTTGTAAAAAACATTAGGGCAGATGAATGAGTGAACCAGTCAGCGAAAGGACAATTCTAGATTTGTCTCTTAAAACGGACAATAGGAGATGTTTTTGTAAGACTGTAAAAACAGGACAAGCCTATACCAATACTTCCCACAGTGCTACACCAGATGCCAGCAATCTGTGATTCAAGGACTCTCAGAGCAAGATGCAATTTCATTTTTAATTCAATTGCTCTCCTTTGAATTCCACCACTTTAACCAATGGTGTTTAGAACCTCTATAAACTTCTTCCCCATAACCTCCTAAGGCACGATGCTCCCCTTTAAACCACGTGTTGTATGAAGGAATATCCCCCTTGGCTAGTTTCTAGGTAGGATCCAGGAAACACACGTGAGCAGTGCAAAGAGCAGATTTATCACTTACAGCCCAAACCTCTTAAGTATTCAAATGCTTATCTTCTTCAGAACGCCAAAGGAAGTCAATTCCGAAATGGTCTTCAGAGTCTGGGCTACCATTGCCTGCTGTTCAGTTTCAAATCAATGGCAGTGCTAACAATTATTTCAATGAAAGATTAGTCAGCTTTTAATTTCACCCTATTACGTCTAACAGTTTTTTTTTTCTTTTTCACTATGTAAACTCTGCATCAAAGCAAATATATTAAACCTGTTCAGCAGCTTGCTTTGATTTTGTTTCCATGGATAAGAGGCTGACTTAAACCTTATCATTAGGGGTCACAGAAAATGGAGAGAGGTAGAAAGGCTTCACATACAGATTTGGAGCCATTTCACGTAACAACAATCTGCTCGCAAGGCTGAGCTTTTCTTCATCAGTTTATGGAACATAAGACTTTTGTGAAGCCACTGAATATAGCACAACAAAAGTGTGTTTTGTGAGGTGCTTCTCATAAGACAGACTGCACTATTGCTTTACATAATTCAACAGCTATAAGCAGTAA
This sequence comes from Limosa lapponica baueri, assembly GCA_002844005.1. Classification (NCBI taxonomy): domain Eukaryota; kingdom Metazoa; phylum Chordata; class Aves; order Charadriiformes; family Scolopacidae; genus Limosa; species Limosa lapponica. The sequence goes on from KZ505722.1 coordinate 633,208, forward strand.
GCAGGGAGGAAGGGCCAGGGCCAAGAGGGAATTCAGTGTTTTCTGATGAGTGCGGGAGTTGACAGAATAGATGTGCTCTGGGAGTCTGGAGGTCAGGGAGAATGCTCTTCACTGTCAGTGGTGCCACAGTGCAGGACTCTGACTAGATTCCTTTAGATATTCCACACATGGGAGGTTTAATGTGTAATACAGGATTTACTTATTTTAAGATTTCATGGGATTTTGATTTAGCACAGAGATGCAGGAAAGCATTTGAAGTACAAATTGTACTTAGTGGAGTGCAGCAATTGCAATATTCAGTTAAATCACAATGCAATACAAACACAAGCTCCTTACTGAGCTCTATCATATCCTAACCATCATGACACCAGACATCCCCAGTCACTGCAAAGCATACATGGGTTGAAACCAGCTCAAGCCCATTGGTCTCCTCAAAGATCCTTTGTTTGTTGCTCAGTTTGAATTCTCTGTATGACATACTTTTTACATTTTATTGATTAACTAAGGGATGAACAGTTACCAAACAGCTGATATAACCATTCATACAGAGCAAAGGCTCCCCTCTGGTCCCCTTTGCCACGAGTTCAGTTTTCTTTATAACAGCCAGCCATGGTTAGTCATGCTGCACGTTCTTCCCCAAGCTTCATAAGGACATGGTCCTTGGGCATCTCCTCTGAGCCTTCCATTGCAAGGGCTCATCAATCAGTTACAGGTGGCCACATCAGAGAAGGATAAAGAAAAAAGGCAGATGTTTACTGAGCAAAGAATACAGAAATGAAAGCAAAAAGTGTTAAATTATACCAGGTAATTGCAATCAAAGGCTAGTGAACCAGAATATAATATAAATGAGGATGAAAAGAAAAGGTCAGAGGAGGTGCAGCAGTTTTTCATGCCTTTACGTAGGTGTATATGGATTAAATATCCAAAAGGCTTTGGATGGTTTGGTTTATCTGTCAGCTTTATGTTCCTGTGAGAAAATAACTTCCTTCTTTCTGTGGGTCCTACTCCCCTGCTAGACCCCAGCAAGTTAATAAGAAATTTCTGTTATTGTCATACAGCTCAATAATTTCAAAATCATCAGGAGTTTTTGCTTAGTTTAAAATAAAGCTTTTCTAGAGCTTTACTTAATGTCTCAGACTTACAGAAATGTGCTGATATTTTTGTGAGAACAGAAGGAAATTAAAGGGTTTTTTGTTTGTTTGGTGGTGTTTCCTTCCCCTCTCCTCTGCCGTCTCCCCCCCTCCCCAAAGGAAAAAAAAAAAGGGTTAAATTGGTATTTGGACTACAGTTCATAGTGGGATAAGGTGAGCGTGAGGGACTACTGCTATATGCAGACTGATTTCCCCATTTCAGCTCAACAGCATTTTTAAATCTTTGCCATTTGCCCAAGCAGCTGTGTTATCTCATAAACAGAAGAATTTTCACTAAGGGATGTCAGCCTCAGCAAAAACTGTAACAAACAAACAATTTAAAGACAAAGTTTGATTAGCGGCATAAAAGAAGGATCTGCACAGTTTACTCATCTACCCTAACAAACCGTCCTCTTTTGTAAGCCTCAGACATTTGCTTAAACCCAATGATTGCCTACTGTTTAAAAACAAAAAGGATGTACTATGATTGCCAGTCTTTTTAAAGTGAAGTCCTGCACATAAGACACTTCAAATAATTGGACAAAATGATGGTATAAAACTCATCAGGATATACTGCTGATTCACACACTATCATCATTGATTGGCCCAGGTGCATTGCAGCCTAGCAGTTGTTGTTCTTGGTTTGTTTTGCATTTCTCCCTCCTTCTCCCTCTCCTCCATGTGGTTAAGTTTTATATTATTTGAAAAATTAATTTAGAAATGGCAGCATGTCAAAGCAGTTCTAAATAAACATGGTTTCAATTTAGAATAAATGTTTAGGCTGAGAGACAAGAGAGACAGACTCGTTTAGCAGCCAAGACATTGGTATGGTAGTTACAAGAGACTGATTCCATATTTAGCTTTCTCATTTATCTTTTGAAAGTTCTACACTACGCTTTCTTATAATGCCTATTTGCACCATAAGACTAACAGGACAGAAATCGTCTAGATTTTACGCATGTATAGTGGCTAGTATGATGATACGCCGAACTCAGAGCCTTGATGTGCTATCATCATGAAAATAATAAAGGTAAGAAATTTATGCTGCTGAAAAGCAACTTATGCACCACTTACTACTTTGAATGTTTAATTTTGAAAAAGAAAGAAACAAAAATAAGAGTGTATCACTTCTTTTGTCTTATGAAGAAAATCAAGCTTTCCACTGTGCAAATAGCTCCCAAAATAGCTTTTACCCTCCTTGGAGCTCTGATGTCACTGAACACAGTTTTCTCAACTCACTATCACATCGCATATCCAGCCAGCTTCCTAACAACTTTTATCCAACACTGAACACACCCAGAAACACCCAAAACAACTCTATGTCTCTGCAAATTTCTGATAACTCACAATCCAGCTGAGTTATAAGAGAAGTAGTATTTTATGTTCACCATAAAGAGAAAGACAAATCCACCCAAAAGTGCACTACTGGGAGTTTAAAAAGCTTTCAAGCAGCATTAGTTACCATTACTTCAAGCAGGAATTTTTTGGATTTGAGTGCAACTACTCTGTATTTAAGTATAATATCAACGAGAGCAGCCTAAGCATTTAAATGTTATTGTCTTGTAAAATATTTAGATAGTAAAATTTTCATAGTTCATTAAAATATATACTGTATTTTCCCTTTTCTCCCTTAGGGGTTACGTTTGATGACATCTGATGTAAGAAGCAGACTTGCAAAGTCTTTTCTAAGTAAGAAAAAACTATACTTTTAGAAGTTATTAAAATAATCTGTAGAGTATAGAAATCCTTGTCAAAGTATCTCATCTAAACCTTCTCTCTTCATTAACCCATAGAGCTCAAAAGTGGCATATGATTCATAATTAACAAAGTGAACCAGTCAGTTAGGCACTCTTTCAATATTCGTTTCTTATTTAACAACATGACCCAAGTTCTGTAAAGCTATCTAGAAATAATCTCCCCAAGGAAGTGGTGGGTTCCTCATCATTGGGCACTTTTAAGATTCCTCTGGACAGGGTGCTGAGCATCTTGTCTAGACTGTTCTTTTTCCAAGAAAGATTGGACCAGATGAGGTCCCTTCCACTTTATGTGTCTATGATCTATTTTTATCTTAATATACAGAAATAATTTCAAATTCAAATAATTTTCAATAATTCCCATCCAATGGATTACTTCACACCGCAGTCTAATTTTCTATACAAAGTGAATGGATGGACAGGTAGGTCACATGGAACTGCTTCTATTTTGCTGATTGGCTAAAACTTTCTTAATTAAGAGAAAAATATGGCTAAAAAAACCCCAATAAATAGTTCTCCTACTATCACAAAGTTAGCCACCTGCCAATATATTTTATAAACAAAAATCAACTCAGACCTATGTCCAGAACGAGCCACTAAAAGAAAAGGTAAACAAAGTTGAAGAAAAACCACCAAACTTCTTGGAATTTAAATGAAGGCTGTTTTCACTGCATTCAGTCATCAAGATACTAATTTATGAAGTGTTTCTACATTTCCTGATCATCGTCAATTACTAATCTGTCAGATTAACACTGAATTTGTTGAGGCTTTAAAGGGGCTGTGGGGGCAGTGTTTACCAAATAGGAAGTCTGATCAAAACTTTTTACATTTACAAAAAATACCAAGGTGGGATGAAACCCACCATCAGTCATGCAAAGGTGTTAGATGAGATTTATCAAAAAAACCTCATCTATACAAAACCAAGAGCTTTCATGTTCGCAGCCATTTATAGCTACAGGATGATAATCCGAAACATATTTGGAAACAATATTCATAAAATTCAATTGGTTAAAAGGGAAATGCACGGAAAGAGAGACACTCCTCTGATGTGAGAAATCAAATCCATCCAAGTAATACTTTGGTAATCTATGGCCACTTGATTTCTCAATTCCTGTAAGAGTTCTCGAATTAAACAAAAGGAAAAAAGAAATAAAGAAAAGATAAACCAGCAAGTAATTAGGATATTAAAGTGCCCATTCTAGGCCTCACGCTCCAATCCCACTTGGGCTTTAACAGGTCAGGTAGTGTCAGGTTGTGCAGTGTCATTCTACAAGAATATGCTTCACTCTTTGACGTACTATCTACTCAACACTCACAGCAGAAGGAAGTTATATTATTAGAGAATATTAGCCTATTCTCCCCAAATAAAAAAATATTAAGATGATCCTGAAGGAACTGAAATTTAATGCTTTCCTTTTCAGGATTTGGCTACGCTCTCTTACTTCTTTTTAGCTTATTCAATTTCCTTAATGTCTAATTCCAAGTTAGCAAAAGTGAATAGACTCTTTTAATAAACTTTTCTCTATACTGATTCAGGCCCTAAATTTTTTTCCATAAATCATGTTCTTCCAGCTCTAACATTATATCCTTTTTAGAATTCTAGAAGGAATTCCTTGCAACAAGATTTTCCTAATCTCTAGCAGAATCTCTAACTTCTAAAATTATTATGCAGTCTCTTTTTATTTTCCACAAATTTCAGCCCCTTTCAAAGATATGGAAGCTCATTTCTAATTCAGCTAACTAACTCCGCCTAGGACTTTTGATATATCTAGGAAGGAGACTTTCAAAGACACAAACAGGAGCCAGGCACCTACATTCCACTGATAGCAAATAGGGACCGGGCACCTGTGCCTTTGAAAATCTCCCCCCAGTCAATCATGTTTGACAATTATTCATCAACTTTTCCTACTGTTATACTGAAAAAAATGTGAGCTGTCACTTTCAAGCAGGTTCCTGTACACAAGAGAAGCCAAATCCATATCGATCAAAGTGACATGTTTGTAGTGCAAAATAAACTGAAACATCTATATAATTTATGGCTTGTTATGTTTGGTGATAAACAGATGCTTTAATTAAGTTTGAATTTCAGAGCCTTTTAAACCTACTGCCTGAATTTTATCACCTATAAATAAAGAGGCCTTTGGAAAGAGGAATAGATAAGCATTAGCATTGATTTTGGTTACAGATGTGGACCTAAGTCCCAGCAGTTACAGCAAACAACATACTGCTTGCCCATTAAAAATAGAGTTACCAGCAAAAAATAGGTCTATTTTGTTCAGTTCAAGAGAACAGAAGCGCTGAAAACTTACAATAGCACATTTTGGCAGGGAAGGAAGTTAAGTAACTGCAAAGATACAGGGTTTCCAAACAGCATCTGGATACAGCAGTAACCTTTAACCTTGTCATCATCTATAGGTATCCCACGCCCTGTTTATTAGAAGTTTGGGTTATTAGATTCTGAAGTAAAGAAATATAAAGTGCCGATGATATCATGAGGCAGATTCTGAAATAGAAGAGCACCTCAGTTCCTCTTTCACAAAGAAAGGCTGAAGGCTTTGGAATTCATAGTGCACTTTTATATTGGCACTTCCAAATACTTCTGCAGTGACTACCAAGCTTGCATGTGCTTAATTTTGCCTCCTTTTAGACGGATGAAAATAGAGGCACTATATGCTTATGGGTAGAATTAGTGTTGCTTAGATGCATAACTTTCGGGTGGCTAATCAATATAAGCTCATTCTATACTCAAGGGAGAAAAATAGGCAACTGCAGAAAGGATTTCATACTATATACGTGCATATATATATATATCATAAAAGCTTCATGAATTGTCCTTAGGATGCACTCATGTATCTCTAATGACTACAAAGAAAGGCTACAGCCTCACTCAGACTAGAAGCTTAATTCCTAAAATTTATTACCTAAAATTTGTTGAGGCAGACTGTAACCCAAAAAACTTTTTAAATTCTTACAGCAATTTATTGGCACAGCTGGACAGAGAAACCTAAAGTCCCCACTGGATTTTTTTTATAACTTTGGTTTACCTTACTGTCTCCGGCCCATCCCTCAATAAAGTCTCTAGTGATGGTGCTATTTTAAACAGCTTTGTAGGTTTCAGGGAATAAGAAATATGGAGCATCTTTTTGCTATACTTTGAACAAATCTTAGATAAATATAATGGTTATGATGACATAAAGCTGTAAGGATAGAGGATTTGTGATCAGTTATTTCAGGGACTTTAATTATTTGTCAGTCTTAAAAAGATCAGACCTTGCAACATCTTAAGGCAAAGTTGTGCTCAGTTTTGGATGTTGGAGATTTCTAGCTTTCAGATTTTTGTTCTTATTCCAGCCTGGAACTTAACATAAATGGGAAACTACTAAACTGTCTTCAAGCTGAAAAAACGTTTAGCAATTATCATGATCAAAAAACCAAGCTTGAAGTCCCTCTAATTCTGACTCCTCATTCCCTCTACTTAATCCTCAGACATCTTGTTTACTATAGTAGATTTTACATTGTCTTTTTTTCCTTTATGAGGAGTAGTTTATATCATATCCCAATCTAACTAGCTCTGATAGAAATAAGATAAAACCGGTGCTATCTGGGCAGAGAGTGCAAACATTTAGAGAAACAGTCCAGTAAAGAAGGAAGAGCTAATGGATCCATTTGAAATCTGTTTATTGGCTACTCAAAACTTAATACCTCTGGTTCTGAAATAGGTTGGCTGTTACTATCCAAAATCCGATGACACAGTTGTTTTGAAGAAAAGTGCCCCTCTATTCTTTTAGATGATGGAAAAGATATAATCCTTCCCAGAGTTTCTCCAGATCTAACCCTGTTATACAATTTTGAACTTTCTACGTCCACTTCTGAAGTGTCGATATTTGGAAATATTAATGTGCCACAATTTAACTAATTCATCTCTGTTTTGATATGGCACCTATTTCTGAGCCTGTAAGGCTGAGTAACAACTTTAAGACAATCAACCAGCCTGAACATGTTCGTCAAAGCTGAGAGCGAAAAGAACTTTAGTTTATTAACTCTGGCCTGTCACACCAAACACTCAAACATTCATCATGCTTTTAGGTAATTTTATTATTGCTTTCCGGGTATTGATTAAAAAAGTGAACACCTCTCACCATTGTGACAATCCAAGGAAAAAAGAAAAAAAAGTCAGGCTCGGTGTTGAGTGTTCAATAAAAATTCTGCTCAGCACATAACACTGGGTTGCAGGGGAAGACCAAAAAGAAGGAATATTTAGGATTAGGGAAAGGTTGGGAAAACCTTGATTGTTGGCGTAATTTAATTCAGTTATACAAACATATGGTAGGTCCTTATATCTAACTGGCATATATTTAATTTTTGTCAAATATCATGTTAAAAAAAGGAAGGAGCGGGTGGATTTTTGAGGACGCTAGGAAAATTGTGTGAAAAAACTTTTCATGATCCACAGAGATGATATTTTTTGTTTATTCAAAAGAGGAATTAACTAGGAGAAAGAAAGAATCTGTGAAGAGCCCAAAGAATATAAATAATGTTTTTGGAAAAGATAATTTTTAAAATCACATTTGCTATTCTTGAAATTACAAAAGCACAGAAATTTAAATTGAAAGTAAAAGGAAATAAACTAAAAAAAAGAGGTGATTTTCAGACAATAAATACGTAACCCGTGGAATTCATTTCCACGTGATTCTACACTAACCATGGAATTGACAGCATCAAAATACATCAGAATCCATAAACATCCGGTTTATAAGGAATACTTATCCATACATCATATTTAAAGCATTTGACAATAAAAGAATGGATTCTCAATTAGCTTAAAAATCACCTCCTAAAACTCAGAGAAGTCAAGCCAGATATAATAATTTGCCTGAATTGAAGATATGTCCTTTGGAAGAATCAAGCTATTATCTATACTAGGAATATGGCCCAAAATATTTCTGTGTTAAAGTGGCTAATTTAGAGCTCAGTTGACAGCAGCTCTTCAGCAGCAGAACTCTGTGGGTAAGTTGTGAGATATGAACAATTCAAGCACTCTCATTGTAGAGGTCATTGAAAAAGGAACATTTTTTAAAGTGTGAACTGTCTATTGTTTCCTTTATTTTTATTACTAAGTTGACATGTATCACCTCTGAAACAGTGGGCAATACAGATGACAGCTGGGCCAAAGGCTCTACTATTACATAAGTCAGTGTGTGGTTAAAAAAGCGTGGATCTATTTGTCTGGAAGAAAGTTTCAAACTTGTTTCAATGTGCTATGTGGTCTGGGGGAGTATTAACTGTTGAATTTTCATCTTCAATTTTCTTCTCCTATTTTTTATTTTCTTTTGTACAATAGGCTGAAGGCTGAAAAAAAATGCAGACACATAACGTTTTTGACAAGGATGACATCTTAATTATGTTGATGAGTTACCCTAGTTATCTCAAGGGGTTTTAGATCTCCTCTACACAACAGCCAGTGTGTTTGTTTATACAGATATGTGCTCCTCTTTCAGCATCAAACTCCTCAACATGACTAGGAAAAAGTAAAGAAACTTCATGTTGCCCAAATCCACTTAGCTTAGCTCTAGAGGTAAAGTGCTGTATTTTGAATCATTGAGAATAGTATTCCATCTTGAGAAAACTTCTATACACAAAGTCACCTATGATCAAAAGTACCAATAAAAATGGTTGGTTGGTTGGTTTGGGGTAGGGTTTTGGGTTGTTGGTTTTTTTTTTGGTAAAGACTGTCAGGCAGCCAACTGACAAATAGGACACAGTTATTGAAGAGGAAGTGATTTCAATGTATATGTATCTTCTCCATGGTTTATTTAACTAATTACTTCTCAGTAGAAAACGATGGATGGTACAGTAAAAAAAAAAAAAAAAAAAACAATGCGCTTTTCTGGCTTTGCAGTACACTTGGCACCTTTGTCAGCACTTCATGTAATTATTACTAGCCACATCTCACTAACTTCCACCGATTTTGGGTGTAAATAATAAATAAGGAGAAGAGCAGAAGAGCAATTCTTAGATCTAAGTTGCACGGTATATTAAGAAAAAATAAAAAATACTGTTTGGATTAATTATGTATTTCACAGTGAATTCCAGTGCATACTACTTCTTGCATAATAAAAAAGGAATGTCCTTTCTGATTACTGTATTGTCCTCTTAGTAGATACAATAAGCATTTGACTAAATCTTTGCAAAAAGGTTAACTCTAAAAGAGACCTGGAGTCAGTTTTAACGTCTCCAAGGTTGTTTTCATGATCCATTTTCATTCAATCCAAAAAGGTTAGCATAGTTGATAATATAAAATAATTTTACAGGCAATAAAGCTGTCAAAAGGAAGAACAAATATTCAGTCTCTGTTTTACTTGGTTATCCTTGGTTTTTTGGATGAGGATGATTATGATCTCTATTATTTGCTGATTTAAAAAGGTGAGATGACATAGGACAAGTTAAGAAATATTTTGTACTGGATTTGGCGAAAAGTCTATTATTTTCTCAAAGATAAGTTGTTTCCATGGCACCTCTCATAGATTTTGTATCATAGGCAAATGAAGAATTTAAAACAAAGATGCCTCTGAAGAACTAAAACAGAGGGAAAAGAGCATGCTGAGTCTCCACTGACCTACCACATATACACGAGCATGACAAATTTGTTCAAAGCGGAGAATAAGTACATTATTAAAAGTTCATAATGCTTTAAGTTTGATTTCCTCTCTTTCCTCTATCTTTAATGGCATCCAGTCATTCAGGAGAAAAAGCTGCTCAATGGTACCAAATTATGTTTAAATGTCCCATTTTTGTGCATATTAGATACTTATCACATTATGCATAAAAATAATCTTAGCAACCATATAGTCAAATCTATTAGCTCGTGGTTAGATTGAATCTCTTAAATGTCAGACCTGGTGAGTCTTTTAACTCGTATGAATTGTTCCAAGGATTTAAAAATAGTCAAGCAATTGCTGTGCACTGTTTGTATTAACAATATCAGTTCAAATACGCACATTTATTCTAAACTTATATATCCACTCTGAATATATATTACATATCTATATCAAGATAGAAAAGAATAGGGTGAATAAATATGATAGGCCTCAACTTTTCAACTGTTTGGAAATCATAGCTTATGCTGGATTAAACAGCTGCAAAAAAACATAGACCAAAGTTGCCTTTTGAAATTCTTATTTTGTATTCTCACACTAATGATACATTCTTACATTAATGATACCTGTATTTATGTATAAAGACAGTGGCTATACTTCAGCTTAGTCTTTATTTCAGTTATTTAGAATTCATCATTAGTGGATGATTGGATATGTTAGTCATAATTCAGGAGTTCTTCCTTTAGAAAAATTATACTATGGACTATAAATAAGTGGCTTGAAATAACAAAAAAGAATTAGAAGAAAAAAAATAAATAAATTGTGGCTTTGCAGAAGTAATGGGAATTTCACATTCCATAACAATTGCATAGACAAGTGTACTCTTCACTGGGTAAAAAACTGGCTGGATGGCCATGCCCAGAGGGTTGTGATTAATGGGGTGAAATCCAGTTGATAGCCGGTCACCAGTGGTGTCCCTCAGGGCTCAGTTTTGGGGCCAGTCTTGTTTAATATCTTCACTGATGATCTAGATAAGGGGATTGAGTGCACCCTCAGTAAGTCTGCAGATGACACCAAACTAGGTGGGAATGTTGATCTGCTTGAGGGTCAGAAGGCTCCACAGAGGGATCTGGACAGGTTGGATCAACAGGCCAAGACCAATGGAACAATGTTTAATAAGACCAAGTGCCAGGTCCTGCATTTTGGTCACAACAACCCCAGGCAACGCTACAGGCTTGGGGAAGAGCAGCTGGAAAGCTGCCCAGCAGAAAAGGACCTGGGGGTGTTGGTGGACAGCCGGCTTAACATGAGCCAGCAGCGTGCCCAGGTGGCCAAGAAGGCCAACGGCATCCTGGCCTGTATCAGGAATAATGTGGCCAGCAGAAGTAGGGAAGCCATCGTGCCTCTGTATTCGGCACTGGTGAGGCCTCACCTTGAGTACTGTGTTCAGTTCTAGGCCCCTCACTACAGGAAGGACACTGAGGTGCTGGAGTGTGTCCAGAGGAGAGCCACCAAGCTGGTGAGGGGTCTAGAGAACAAGTCCTATGAGGAGAGGCTGAGGGAACTGGGTATGTTTAGTTTGGAGAAGAGGAGGTTGAGGGGGAACCTCATTGCCCTCTACAACCACCTGAAAGGAGGTTGTAGAGAGGTGGGTGTTGGCCTCTTCTCCCAAGTGAATAATGACAGGACCAGAGGAGATGGTCTAAAGTTGCAGCAGGGGAGGATTAGATTAGATATTAGGAAGAATTACTTTACTGAAAGAGTGGTCAGGCACTGGAACAGCCTGCCCAGAGAGGTGGTGGAGTCACCATCCCTGGAGGTATTTAAGAAACATGTAGACATGGCACCTCAGGGCACGCTCTAGTGCCCGAGATTGTTGGTTTGTGTCTGTTTGTGGGTGGGTATGGTTCGACTCGATGATCTCAAAGGTCCCTTCAAACCATGAATATTCTGTGATTCTGTAATTCTTAAAATCTCCAAATGCTCTTGCAAAGGGCAATTACTTTAAAGCACTGTTGAAACTGAGTCATGATTCTCATTTGTCAGCAATTAGTGCAAATGAATCAAAGGAAATTCAACAAAAGAGACAGTCTATATTATAAACACACACACACAGAGGTTTTTTAACTATACAACAGGCACAGACTGCTTTCTGTTGCACTTCCTTTGCTCTGTCAACACACACACACAGAGGTTTTTTAACTATACAACAGGCACAGACTGCTTTCTGTTGCACTTCCTTTGCTCTGTCTATCCACGCAGTATAATGACGAAATCCAGTATTCAAAATCCAAATTGCACAGTAGGGTGCTTGAAAGCAAGACTGAGATTTTAATTTGACATGCCTTGCTCAACGACATTCCTTTTCATAGGTGAGAGTGGTAAAATACAGGAAAAATCAATTTTTCTGTATCTCACATAACAATAATCTTAGGCTTGGAAAACACAGACCTAAAGCATTTAATCTTTGAATTACTGATTCTGACCATGAGTCAGAATACATAACCTGCTTTGAATCATGACATGCTCTCCATATCACAAAGCCCTGTCACTCATACCAAAGATGAATTAAGCATGATCTTGTGGGAAAACAATAAAAAAATAAATTAGTTATTTAGAGTATTTAAACAGTGCAAAACTATCAACTTCTCTTTAGGTAATCATGTCGAAAATGCAATTCTGCCTTCCAGAGCTTTCTGCACATCTCCAGGTATACTTATTTGATGTAGTCTGGAAAGGTTAGGGTTTTATTTTCACAGAAACCAAACTATTTGCTGTCTTAAATAGCAGTGAGCTACTCATCAACTATTAAAATTTTCACATGTAAGTTTTATGAGACTTAAAAAACATTTAGCAGTTTTGTGAACGTAGAAGGACCACTCTACTGTAATGTGCAGGTCATATGATGAATGACTTATTTCAAAAGGAAAATAAAATGCCCTGCATCGCACATCTGTCTCCCTAAGATTTCTAGCCAGCAATGTACTGTTGGAATCTGAGTGGCTGGATGTGAGTTGATTGCTGAAGAGGAAGAGAGCAAGAAAATGAGTGTAAAAACATCTTAATGATGAGAGTCAAATCAAACTGAATGAGGGTCTGTAAGCTTTATGCCATGGCTTCTTTAATATAAAAGTCAAATAAAGGGACCACTATGTTGGAGAAGGAAAGGTTCTACTCTAAAGGGGTGTCAAATATTTGCAAAAAACACAAATGGTGTATAAATCTGCTTGAACTTTTAAATGCTAAAAACCTGAATAATCAAATCCAAATTGAATTTGACCATTTCCTCTAAAAAGGCCAACACTTTTTGCTCCTGGTTTGGAGTTTTATTGTAAGTCAAAGTTTATCTTCATTAAAAGGAAACTTGTACCTCTGTTTCAAAGGCATTAAACACAGTCTGTGTTTTCATGCTAAAGTTAAGAACGTTTAGCATGGTTTAGCTAATTCATTTGATGGAATGCATTAATTAAGTGGAATTTTTATCTTGAGGCTTAGAGTTGGTTATTCAGTGAATCTCACGACATACATATCAAACTGAGCAGAAAGAACACTACAGCTGCTGAGTTGAACATTTTACACTGCTTTATCCTACACTTAAATCAACAGCAATTTATGTATTTTTCAGTGGGAACTATTTTAAAAAAGAGGGAAAGGGGAAGCTAGAGTGGAGATCCAGAATGGGATGAGTACTATATTCATTTCTTTGCTCTGGCACCTAGCAGCAGACAGACATTAATGTATTATTCATGAATAATATTTTTCATTCATTCTAATAATATTGCTAATATAATAATAATGTTATAATAATAATAATAGTATTTTTAATAATATTGTTTCATTCATTACATTCATTCATGAACGTATTCTTCATAGGTCTAACTGCAGATGTGCCAGTTTGATTCTCTAGCATGCCACAGTTTGATATCTTGTTATAAAGACAGCAAATAGCCTTGGGCACATGAAATGTGTTGTAAACTGGAAGAATAAAGAAGTTCTCAAAGGAAAATATGCAATTTTTTTCCCAAATGGCATGAGCCATTCATATGCATCATTAGATAGATTACAGTAGAAACTCAAGGAAACTACACATGAATAAGTCTCAAATAACCAAAAGGCATGGATTAAGTGTCTAGTCTTCCTGGGTTTGGATGCCACTGGTGTAAATGAGAGAGAGATAAATTGTTAGCTACATTGAATAATAACATAGCTATACATAAGCAAAGAGTAACAGGAAGAGTGTTTTAAGGTGGTGCTAAAGTGAAGGGAGCATTATCTTTATATTGGGGAAAAAAATCAAATTAATCAAAACTCATTCTAAAATAGTATTTTGAGGGAACAGTGAACTTGAGGCACCTGAAATGACTAAGTGTACATCAAAGTTAGATTTATTTTTTTTGATTTCATAAACATTTTTTGGAATTCTGTATTCAGTGATATATCAGTTTTACATTCTCCCTTGTTTATGAATTGCAAAACAGCTGGCCCATTTAACAGGCAAAAAAAAGTATCTCCCAAAGTCATCTTGCATGGTCTATCCAATCTAACTTTAGAAATCACATCTCTGTCTACATCAGTATATTATAGCAAAGCTCAAGGGAAAAATTCAAGCTGTGACTCCCTTATAAATGAAATCTGATGATCAGATAAAGATTTAGATCTCTGAAGTTAGCTTCCCACTTGATTAAGCAAGCCTAGGTTTGATTACAATTTTGTTATTCATCATACAGTCTATCTTTTTTTCTTCTACAGGATCTTAGGGAGAAAAGAGTTCCCTAAAAATGTCTTATGCAGAGCATTATGTTACATTTAAATTCTTTAATGTTTGGAGAACAATCTATTACATAATGTTTAGGTGAAAAGACGCTGTATAAAATACATGCAAAATAGAGTATTTCCTTATTATGCATTTTAAATGTTGAGAAGTTTGGATGGCTGCACATGTAGAGTGGAAAAATAAGGGGTAGAAAAACTTGATTTTATTAATTTTTTTATAAACTTCAATTAAAAATTAGTTTGAGACTACTTCAAGAGCTAATTTGACTATTATCACTGGAAAAAGATATGACTTTCAGCAATGGTAACAAAGCACTTAAGAGTATAATGAACACTCTGAAGTTACTAATGGATGATTATTCCTACATCCAATATACCTTCCTTATCTCAGCAAACAGTCAATACTTATTCCAAGAGTTCTGAATCCAAGAACGTTTTGATCATGCTACCAGCAATTGCTATGTAAAAAAAACACAGAACAAAACAAATCTTGACAGTGGGAATGCTCAAGAGCAAGAGAGCACTCTCCCTCCCAAGTCAGTCATGCTTGCTGTGGTATTGCTATAGCCTGATCAATCCTGATTTCTTCAGAAAGGAAGAACTAGGCTAGAATAACTAATGGTTTAATAAGCTTCCTTCTGACTGACATGAGTCTGAAAAAATCTGGATGAGGAAGGAATGAACCAGTCTCTAGAATCACAGTCTGAGTAGTCCTGCCATGAGGTGCCCCAACAACCAGGCTGAGGCCCTACTTCTCACTCATGTCAATTAATGCTTTAGAAACATCATTAGCCATTTTTATTTCTTTGGGAGAGTTTTCCAAGCTGTGGCTCCCAAGCAGAATGAGGAGACTTCTGAAGTCTGGTATCCTGTATCTCAAGAGTATTTCAGATTCTTGGTGCATACACAGAGTTTAAACAATTCCACACTGTTTTGAATCTCACTCCTCTGTACCTTGTACAGCTCACCATACAGTCAGAATTTCCACATGGCCATGGAGCAGCCAGATTCAGTACTCATGTTAGTTACTGAATCTATCCACAACTTCTTCCACAAAACGTAAATAACTAGGAAGTGAGAGTGAAATACACAGCCCAGTGTAGGAGGGTGGAAAGTATTGATATATGTCAGCAGCATCAATGAGCTGATCCAAGAGCAACAACAGAGAGGAGCCCTAGTGTATATATACCTAAACTATGTCAGCTTGCACTGTTCCTTCTCAGGTTTGAGTCTCTTAAGGAATGACACAGTGTATACACATCAGTGTACAAATAGCTATGTATCTTGAATGTACATATTAAACATTAAGTACACCCAAAACTAGAAGAAGCAGCATTTTTAAGTCAGCAGGCCTAATCCAAAACCCCAGATGCAGATCATCTTCTGCTTAGAGGTATAGATTTATATTTGGACTTCACAGGTCACTCCGATTTTATCAAAACTCAGAACTCCACAGAGTTCTACATATAGCAGCACTTCTTTTCTATTTTTAAAACCAGAAAAATCCTTTCTTATCCTTAATATCTACTTGTAACAATGTCAAATTGTCCAGCTGTATCTTGTTACAAGAAGAATTATGTTAAAAAGCATTGTTTTCAAACAACCATCTTCTGTTTCTGCTGTCCTTAAGACAAAGGTCTCAATTCTGCTGCCTTGACTACCAGGATGACTACCAGAGAAGCTGTAGTATGACTACTGTAGTAGTAGTCATGTAGCTGGTAGTCATGCTGTAGTAGTTGATGGAAGGCTTGTCTTCTTCATTTAAACATCCATTTAAAGAACACACTCCAAATCAATGAATGTATTACAAGAACTACAACTGGATCTGTCAAAGGAGTAACTTGCTTTAAGCTGGGTATGAAACATTTTGCAGCTATCTTAATCATTTGGTTTGGTAAGAGAAATACCAGGTCCATCCATAAACACATGACAGAGTGTGCTGAGCCTTCACTGTCCAGCAAGACAACACAGGAAAGGAATCTTTGCTCTTTTCTCCTGGATGGCTGTCTGCTCATACCTCTAGTATGTTTTGATATTTTTCTTCTGCAAGTCAGTTACTAAATTTTCCAAAAGGCTTGCATTGTTCCTCTCCAGTGGAATGTGCTGAAGGAAGCAATGTGAGCAGTGCACTCTCAAGCCCCTCCGTTTCCTGCTGCCCCCAGCTGCCCTGCACATTGTCAGGATATGTAAATAATGCAAACCAACCAGAGATTACATACCCATCTCTTCCCCACTGCCTGATGGATGCATTTTGGAAACGGTACCTTTTTGCATTGCTGAACAATCCGTCACCTGTGTCCTCCTCTTAAACCTCAAGTTGTACAGATGAAGGGAGAAATAAGAATAACGTGATAGATCATGCAAGGATGCTGCGAGTGCTCTGAATGCACTGTTAGGTTATATTTATGCATGATGAAGCAAAAGGAGTTCAATTCCTTTACATGGAGGAAAAAGAAGAAAAGATGGACTGTTCCCGATTTTCCCCCCCCTCTGGTCCATGATCATTTTTACCATTCCGTAAAATACAGCTCCTTTGAAGCTGCAAATGGGAACTCACTTTGGTCCAGTCCATTGACATAATCCTAATCCATCTGTCACATCCATCAGTAGGAGAAGAATAAATTCTTTTCATGATAACATTAACTAGTTTAGCAAGTCCTCTGAAAACAAGAATATAGATTTCTAGGTCACCAGATGTATATTTGAAAAAGTCAGCCTAGATAGTATGGATTTATAATGGTCCATTCAAGATCAAGATCTAACCTGTATTTTCATGAACTCTTGATTGTCATTTAGGAATGAGAGCCTTTCACAGGAAAGGCTAAACTGAATGCTACTCACCTGCACTATGAGGCTTACCATTCCCTCCTCAATCCATCACAAAGCTGTGACAGCACTCTACGCTATGAATTAGCTGTCCATTCTAAAACGTTATCCTGCTTTTTATAAGAGCCATCAAAAAGTGAAGCAAAGCGCTTGTAACAAAAAGAAATGTTTATAATAGACCTCAGTGAAACTGGAGTCCAATGCAAATGGCAAAACAGAGTACAGAATACAGCCAAACAGAATTTTTTTGATCATGAAGGTACCAATTCAGGTATAGCACAAGAATTTTTAATGGGAATTTACTGAAGTAATGTGGAAAAATGTCATGACAGGAACACTTTTACAAATAGACTTAATTGACTAATTATATAAATGCAGAGAATTCATTTAGGCTGTGTTACTTTGTCAGCCTGCAAAAACTTCATATGGTCAACTTGTCATTTTTATTTTTTTTCTATTTTTTGTTTTTGCAAAGGACTGTATACACCAAGCAAAGCAGACAGTAACACAGAACATCCAGAATATTGAGAACATATGTTGTCTGCTTTGGGATGCTTAGCAGAGATTTACAAAACAGAGTTTAAACCACAGTCTCAAGTTCCCTGAGAGTTTCTGAAGCAGCTGTGAAAATAATAAATAAATAAGCTTGCCTGAAATCAGATGAGTGGACTGGCGAGTACTTTATATTTTTGGCTTAACATGGCAGATATGTAGGATTCATATGCTTACTGGCTCAGAAAAGAAACAGCAAAGCCACCGTGCTCTCTAACAGATCTTAATCTAGACCATCCAGGCCCTCAGCACACAGTTTCCCTCCTACAACAGGAGATAAATCTAAACATCACTTTTGCTAATCTTTTGGTTTTTTTTTTTTTGTGTAGGAAGATCAGCAAGTGTGTCTCTACCCAGTTGCACCATGCAATTTTTAGCAAAAACAGGAAGCATTTTCACAAGATTTTTTTCCATTTTCAGTTATTTTCAAAAAAGAAGAAGTTTTGACTACAGATACATCTTGATGTTGCATACCATATAACCAAATAGATACATATTACGCATAGGCAAATGCAATCTCAAAATTACACAAATCTCACAAACAATCCGATACTGTCTGGTTCTTTATGTATTTCCCCCTCAAAAGTTATCCAAAGTGAATACAGAATCATATTTACTACCGACATGTCTAAATATCAGGCTTTCTGCTAGCACTATTTCTCAGACTTATGTCAACTGCCAACAAATTAAATATAGTAGTCCTTATATAGTAGTCTGTTACTTGTTAGAAGAAAGAAGGCATTTTAAAACACATTCCTGGTCTTTTCCCGTACACAACAAATGTGACCACAGCAAATGTAACTGAGTAGTGTGTGGCAATTTGGGAATATTTAGACAAGAGTATGTACAAGAACAGATATATCTTTGCTTTATATATTTATCCCCCAACATGCTGTTCTACTGTTCACCAACTTGCTCCATGGGCTTCCTAAAACAGAAGTCATACCACTTTATTTATAAATGCTTCATGATTTTTCTTCTATGAACTTGTCAGTCATTGTTTCACTTCTGTTATCTTTTAGTTTAACTTCACGCTGGTAAGTCAAGTTATACCATCTTCTCTGTTTCAAGCTTTTTTTTTGATGCTTCTCAATTTATATGCTAGAAGACAGCAAACAATCATCCTCTTTTCACCTCTCCTTTACCTTCATGCTATATAAACTAAACTTGAAGGATGAAGCCACACACTATGTAACACTGAGCCTTGAAAATTTCATCCATAAAATATTGTTCATGGTCACATTGATGCAATCCAAATGAATAGACTGATTTAACTTGATGCATTTTAACACAGTTTGGCCTCTCATTCAGAGCTTCCCAGCAACTTCATATCTTTTTGTCTACTGCCAAGGATCATATTTTCCTATCCATCTTGGCTCAGAGCAACTTGGCAGGAAAAAGATGCAGGAAGTAGTGAGCTATTACAGTTTTCAGAAAATTTAGGAAGATTTGAACACTTTCTATTGTGTTAAACTTCATCATTAAAATAGCAAAAATAAATCCAACCTACAAGGAAGGAGGTGTGCTAGGGGTAAATGCTTAAACCTGAAAATAACTTGGTAACCACTGGATCTCAGTCACACACATACACAAACACAAGATTAACTACTTAAGTAACTCAGAATTACTTGACATTGTTTAATTCTTGTTTGGCAGGTTTGGTAGTGAATGTAATTGTCTCTGTAACTGGCATTCTTCTGAGCATTACGAGTTTTGAACAAATTATGCACCTCAACCTATACCATAACAGAGGTGGTGGTTAACAAACAATTTCAACAATGTTGAAATATAAAATAAGATCAAACTGTTTCTCTAAGAAGCTAATAATAACAACAATAAAAATAATGAGGAAATGTGAAATGTCTATTCCTTGTGTACATACAGATTCCATTTCAGGCGAAAGCAAATTAAAGAATAATACCACAACCTCTTCTAAGCAAACATTTAACTCAAAGTTGACCTCAGATTTTATAAAACTTTATAACCTATACATAACCTATTTAAATCTTTCAGATTTAACACCTCTTAATAATGAATTAGATTTTCTAAAAGTGAAAAGTAGAAATTCAATGCCATTTTAACAATTTGATAGAGCAAACGAGGTTAAGCTTGACGAAGAGCGGACCTACACTAAGTGGTTTTGTATGGTCTGAAATAGTTGAAGTTAACTTTTTCTTTTTCTATCCATTCTGATAATGGTTATAAAATTACTTCCAGCTCTCTGCATCATTGCCTGTAAAATCTTGTGAAATAATCTTTTCATGCTGATCTTTATCGTTTTCACTTACCTTTTGCAAAAAGGATGAATCACAATGTTGAGATTTAATTCAAAAGCACTCTTAGAGTCTCACCTTAACAAAAGGGAACTTGTTCCCTTATCAATTGCTCCTTTCACCTACTGGATGTCTTTTTAGAAGTTGTATCTATTTTCAAAGAAAATATATTAATGTTAAATTCAATATAAAAGGTCAAAACACCTCTACTCATTGACAGAAACCTCTTTTGGAACCAGCAGGTAACAAGATCAAAGTGCACATTAAATTCAGCTGGAAGGCTGCATCAGGTTAGTTAATGGTCATCTGTGACAGCTGCGTGACTTTGGTAGATACCTCAAGACTTCTAACACAGCTTCTAAAAAGCAACATGACATGGGAGGCTGTTAAATCACAAACATGGTCGCTTTCTGTAAGGGACTGCATTACAGCAGCGCAATACTCTAAATTATCATGATGTTACTTTCCAAATTTAATGTCTGGTGCTAAACTTCAGCTTTAATTCAGATGGTATAAGATTTGTTACCTCTGCCAATCTCAACTCTGAAGATATCTCTGTTTCAAGTGTCTGGCAGCCTTCTATGAAGGTTGTGACATCTCTCAGCCTAATCAGACAAACCACCTGCCAGTATTTCTGCAATCAATATGCAGATTGCCTAAAACGACCTGTGTAGTTAAGAAGTGAGCAGAGCTGGAAGCATACCAGTGCTCAGCTGCTCCCATGACCACCCTTTTAAGAATAGTATAACAACAGCCTCAAAGTCTGTTATACTAGACATAATAAAATGAATTATCCATTTAGCAGGTGTTGTTGGGACAATATGAATTTAAGATAGTCTGTAATGATATGATTTTCTAAAGAAATGACTTATGATTTGCTAGAAAAATCCAGCAAGATCTATTCAGGGAGCTCTGGGAAGGGTTATTTTTAGTATATAAATGTCGATGTACCAATGTCTGATTAAAACTTGTAAAGTTGTTGTGAGTAATTCATGCCTCAAATCATATTCTACAGAGGAGTGCCATGACCCAACTTTCAAACAAGTTTGCTTTAATTTGGGGATAGAAAAGGGAGTAAGAGATTAATTGAAAAGCTAAAGTGCTTGATCCTTTTTTCACTGAGTATAAAGCACAGGTGCCTATATTCATTTTCTTTTGTCCTAGACAATCTCATTATATCTGGGGAGCTGAGTTCTGGAAAGTTGGAAAGATTTCACTGAAAAGGTTAAGAGCTATTGGATATGATAGGATTTACACCTCTTTGGAAATGCTTATTGAAAACCTATTAAATCTGTGTAAGGTTGTCTATCTAGGCTGAACTGGGAACTTCTTTTATCATTGTCCTTATTCGTTCAAAGGCTAGCTGAGTGATTTAAAGAAACACGGCACTAGTGTGAACCCTTCATTTCTTCTTCACTAGATGATGAGAAACATAAATGAAACATGGGGTCAGTTATAATAGTGTTTAACTGTATTGCTTTACTACCTGAAATTTTCAAATAATTACAATTTCATAGGAGTATTATTGTGGGGGATTTTTTTCCTAAATTCCCTTCTGTTACTTTCCCTTTTAGTAACTCGGTGGTTGCTGCGGGATTTTGTTGATCTACCAATCTGAATTTACCTCTGTCTGAAATGGAAATGCATTTTCATATTCAGAGACCGATATGGGAATTCACGCGCAGCCACTGTGAATTTTGCAGGCTTAACCACTGCCCTTTATTCAGAAATTATGTAGGAGAAGCTGTAGAAGTAACCACTGAAAAGTACAGACACAAGGCAAGCCTTAAACAGCAGTTGAAGAACTGGGCTTAAAGCAGTTTCCTTAATGGCAGACGGAGCAAATGCAAGGCCCAGCATTTGCTGGGGGTGCTGTATGTCTGTAGGCAAAGCAGAAAAATGCAGCAGGAAAAGAAGAACGAAGAGTACAGCCTAAACACAGTACAGCTGAGCAGCGGGACTAGAGAAAGGGAAATAAGAGTTAGAGCACGAAGCTCAGAGGGAAGCACTGGTAACTAAAGGGTTAGACCCTGTTACTATTATTTTTGTGGGTTTATTCCTTTTTATTTCTGTTTTATCCTGTGAAAGTGACAAGCATTTCAAAGAAAACCTTTGAGAGCACCTATTTCTTACTCCAACATAAATAGTTTTAAAGTCCACAAATTTTAGCTGTAATTTTTATCACTCTTAACCACCATCGTAACTATTTGTTGCATTTGTTCACATTTTACACAAAACTTTCATTTCTGGAATTCTTAAGGGCTTTTTGATATATTGGTATTTTTGCAAGGTATTCACCTTACTATTTAATTGTCATATATTCAAGCCAACAAACAAATATATTCTACTGTAGTTCTACCATGCTTCTGGAATTTCTTTATATTTTTTAAACACATTTTAATATGAACTATGGAGTTTTGCTTGTTTTGTACAAGTGTCACGTTCAGGGCTCCAAGTCTTTGCCAACTACATAAAAGATACCTATCTGAATAAGGTGGAAGAAAGCTAGTAGAGTAGAAGTGTGAACTGCAGAGCTGTTTCAGATGACAGACCCGTGTCTTGTAAGATTCCCTCTGCACATCACTACAGTCTCAGCTTGTATCATATTTTTTTTTTAAATTCAGTTATTTCCTTTGTTGTTTCACATCCGCACAGTGAAGAATAGTAAAGGTCTGAAATACAGTATTTATCATCTGCCAGGGTACAGCGAGGCCTGACCTTACTAAAGTAAAGGATTACAGGCCTTTCAGCTCATTTATGCCATGTATGATATGGCATAGTATTACACTAAAATAGGTGTAATGGTCAAGCAGTGTAGTAATATTTTTGGATAGCATTACTGATACTATGCCTGCCTCTTCAGAGCTACCTTAAGGCTATCTGTCCAGTGACACAGTCACCCTAACCACATTTAAATTATTAACAGTTAAATATGTTATAATATATCATCGTATTTCATTTAAGTAGGCACGTATTGTGAAATTTGCACTAGAAGTAATTCCCTTCACCTTCGCCTCTGTCAGTAGAGACCAACCACACCTGTCACGCTCTTGCTATTCCCACACCAGCTCACAGCAGTGCTACGCTGACTCCAGCTCCTGCCAGTAAACTCCTGAAAGCCTCGTGCAGTACCATCAGGGGGAAATTAAAATAAAGGTTAACGTCATTTTTTATGGTTGACTAGTTCCTTAAAAAGACCAAAGGGAAAGTAGCCTCTGAAGCCTGAAGTATTTATTAGTCTGAGGACCATCAGGGAGCACCAAATACACCTGTCAAAGCTGAGCTTATCATCTCGTGAGGAGGAATTACAAGTGCTTGTTACAGGAGCAGCAAAATCAGCAATACTGCTCTCAAGTTAGCATTGATGAAACAAAGATGGTCACAGAAAACTACACACGAGTGAATAAAACATAAAACTGAACTGCAGTATAATTTCCAAGCTCAGGACTAACCTTTACAGGGTGTGTTTTTTTCTCTAAAAATGCACTACAGAAGAAGGAAAGCACACGTGTATTCTGTGCACATGTGTGTTTATGCACATGCACATGTGCTAGTAGAGGGGAAAAATATCTATGTTTTGTGTCATATATATCACAGAGGTTCTTTATAGATTATGACAAATTAATTTACCTCAGTAAAAATTTTGGATTGATAGCTATACAAATTCAGCAATACCACACTGGTAGAGCAGGAGAATAAAATTTATACAGTATTGGCCAGTAATTACCATTCTTCATGTGGAAGGATTATTTTGTTTGCTGGTCATGAATTCATTTTGATTGTTGGCTTTTCCAAAACAAGTCAAATAAAGTGACAATTACATCACAGGTTACAGGGACTGCGTTGTTTGGGTTTTGTTTTTTTTTAGATTGGGAGGGTGCACTCTAATTTTATTAGATAACTAAACTGACTAGTGAGCTGAGCTAGTAACTACACTCTCATGTCAGGGTACCGTTTCCGTATGTCCCAAGTGCTTTCTAGCCTCAACAGCCTACAACATCCCATGAGTAGTGATCAGGAGATGAAAGAGTCACCGACAAGAAAATGAGAACAGATGACTGAAGTAACCACTTCTTAATGAGCTAGAGCAACACAGTGAATCCCAGTCTCCTGTGTAGGTCCACAACCAAATTGTCATAAAAACCCAGGGGGATTTTGACCACTACTAGATCTGAGCCAGCAGTCACTAAACATGAAAGGTGCCCCATGTTATCAGTGTTCAGGAAACCGCATCAATAAGCCCCCCAAATAATTAGCATAAATCCTGCCAATATTGTATTGCTGCACATAAAAAAAGAAAGAAGAAAAAAAGAGTCTTGTGCAATAACTTTCCTGAGTTGTGTGTATGTACACACACATTTTATTGGTTATTGCATAAAGTTTATCGATTTGTTTGTGCTTTGGATATTTGCTTCTGTAATAAACTGGTGTTTTATGAATTGACCTGATGTATGCAAGGAATATTGGTTGGTGTATAGGTCGATACTTGGAGAAATATATTCCCTGTGGACATATGAGCCATACTATTTTGACATTTAATAAATTGCATTAGAGTATATATGTATTTGGGCAATGATTTAATTTGTAAACTGTATTTCTAAACACAGGTGTAACTTACTAAACTTGTGCTGCTGATGATCTGTAACATTCTCTAATGCATATGGCATTCTGAATTCTGTTTACTGGAAACCATAAAAATAACTATAGTCACTATGTAGTTGGGTTGACTGTTTATCTGACAGATTGCATCTACAGAAGCCCTGGTTTTCTTTACATCCTAACTGCTTACAACATCTATTATTCAATTTAAGCATTTATCAAGACCTTGAGTACACCAGCAGGCCCTGATTGTCCTGACTCACCACATCTGGTGGCTCCACCCATGCACAATTCATCCACTGGCCCAAGAGCTGCATTTAAGTTCAGGCTCTTTCCTCTGCCTGACTTATGTGGAAGGTATGTTGTGTTTTGTCTTGCTGCACTTGCCCTGCTCTCTGGTGAGTGTGGATGTCCCCAGTGCTTGCTGGTGGGTCAACTGAACCTGGCTGCTGTCACAGGACCTGCTCTGCTCACCCTTCTTACATATGGTGGGACTGCACCCCTGTATTCATTTTTCTGCTGCCTTCTTTTGAAAAGCAGTCCACTTTCGCTACTTTTCCATGTGAGGATTAAACCAGGATTTTTCTAGGGTAGCAATGTTGTAAAAAAAACAAGGTACGCCCACAAACTCCTTGTATATATGAGCACAAGTTTGTTCTGACTCTTCAAATCTCCAAACTTTGTAAGACAGAGAAATGGTTCCTTCTCCATGTAGCTTTTAACTCCACTTCAGAATGGGTCCTTTTTTTACTGTAAGTATTAAACTGAAGTAACCTGCAAGTGTTGTTTGATATAATTCTTCTATATTATTAGATGGAAGCTTTTCTGGCTTCAATTACATCTGAAAAAATAACAATATTTTCTCTGTTTTAGGATGGCTACTTTCCTTTTAAAGGAAAATGGAAGACTTTAAGGAAACCTATAACTAATCCTAATGACCAAATTGTATTATTGGGAATCCCAATATTGGGAATTAAGGGAATTGTAATATTGAACCGTAGGAAAAAAAAGTGCCTGTCTCCTTTAATTTCATTATTATTAAACTGTATTTCTAAATGAATATCAAAGTGCAACTAACTCGCTCTGAGGTGTATTTACTGACTGAAACATGAACTGTGAAGCTGATCAGCAGTTGAGTGTCTCAGATGAGAAACAGGCCAAGCTTTTTTTGGAAAGCAAAAGCAGTACCAAATCTGTCAATGCGCTGGGTGTGCCTGTTGTTCTTGGTTTCTTCTGGAATGATGAATGGAGGTGCATTGACAGTAGTGCAGTACCCCAGACCAAAGTTATCTTGCTAATGGGTCAGTGGCAGAAAGATGAGGTGTGAAGCTGGATTTAAAATAAAAATACTGGAGTTTAAGAACAAGGTAGAGATAACAGTTTCTTAGCTAACTTAACACTTCTGAGTCATAAGGGTCAGCCTGTCATCTATGGGAACTAGAAAGATATGGCTAAATCTTGTTTATACCTTTTTTCTTCCTTTTGTTTCCACTTTGTCTGGTGACTGTGTCTGCCTGTTGTTAGTTTGTAAATCATCTAGGGCAAATAAGTGTAATCTAGGCACATATTGTCTTGCAAGTTTGTTCAGTGTCCATCACACTCTAAATACAAGATATGGAAAATAGTTACATCTTTCGAATCCCGGTTCTTTGCTAGTTTTCTACATGGATGCTACCTGTTTGACTTCACTTGTGCAGTTCAACAAGGCTTAGATCTCAAGTTGCATGGCTTGCCCAACACTTATTTCTGTTCTAAAAACCCCCCAACTCTTAATAAGGCTAGCTCTTGTGCAGATCTGAACAGCAGGAAAAAAGCAGGAACACAATCAACAACCTCACCCTGCCCTATACTTGTAGGGTCTCACTAAGTGATGTGATCCAGTACGCTCAAGTAATTTGCCCCGTTAATGCTATTAAGGAGATAAATTTGTTTAAGCTTGTTCCTGTATGGTAGACATTAGAGATCCTGTAACTTTTTTCCCCTCAAGCGGTAAGCTGTTTCCTTAGGAAAGGGCAATCTCAGGCAGTGGACGAAAAAACAGAAGCACCTGCCAATCATAGAAGTTAAAGTTAATATAGGACAGCTGGACAACTGAAGTGTTAGGGGCTGATACAGGCCTGATTTGAAAGGAAAGAGGGCTGAGTGATCAGAGAGTGGAGAGGCTGTGAAGCTCTGTGACCCCAAGAATATTATTTGTATAGCCATATGCAATCATTAAGGTGGGTGAGCAGGCCATATAGTGCTACTGGCAGGAAACATCTGAATCTTTATTTGTCTTCTCTCCTATGACAAATTTCATGCACCTAAAGAGCCTCTTTTATTTCTACCAATATCAACTTAGCTTAGTGCCTAAAGAATTCTGATTGGGTGCTTCTAGATCGGTTCCTCTCATCATATCTGTGGACTTTTAAGGCTTATGAACAACTGCACTAGAAATTTTTTTTTCCCACTGGATACTTGGATCATTATGCAATTTTACCGGGAGACCATTATGCATTTTTTTTCTCCTAGAGTTTTCCTTGTACAAATTCTTGACAGGAAATAAGGCCTTGCCTTGGCCCGCTGCATTGGCATGAGATTTTCTTGTAATATCTGATGGCTAGTTATGTCCTGGTCCCCTCAGACTTCACTAAATCCCTGCCAAGGAAGAGTTAAACATTGCATAAAAAAAGCAGGAAGCCAGCTGCTGAAATGTGTCCTTCAGATTCCCTCAGAGCTGGTTCAGGATCTAACTGCTGTTTCCGCTGCACATGCTCCACAATAGCAACATCAAGTGGACAGAGAGAGGCTGCCAGCACTGGACCTGCCCAAGGCCAGAGGGAGCACTTATTTTCACCAGGAATTTGAAGTGGTAAGCTGAGAAACCACGCATTTACTATAACTTTTGTCCAAGCACATTATAAGGTAGGTCAGACCTATCTTCTAAGAACTGCGACACTGCAGTACTGCAGAACTGCATTGGTTCAATGCAGAACTTGCATGAAAATAAGTCAATTTTTCTATGTAGTGTACATTCTGTTAGTAGAAGTATAGTCACAAAGACTGTAACAACTAACAGCAGGATTTCTTAACTCCTATATAGTGCTTATGCTTAACTCTTTTGAGTATGGACAGAAAAGACAACTATAAGCCAGAATATTTTTACAAGACTAATGCCTGCACCTCTGACATACAGCAAAATTTTCTACTGAAATGCTGAAGCTCTTTAGTATTTACTTTATTTTGTCTTGGGACAATTAGCTGAATAATGTTTTGAATAATTTTGAATTATTGGTAAAATATACCTAATGAAGTAGATTGGTACAAGACTTTAAAAATTCTCATTTTTGACAAGTTCTGAAACATTTTTGCTACTAACTTTATAACTAAAGTCAAAATACTAATGAAACACATCAGGAGAAGCCAGTTATGAAATGTAGTTTGGTAGATTTTCAAACTAGACATGAATCCACTTCACTGTCCTTTCCACCTGGTTGGTTCCTGATGGTCAGGAACTAATAGGCATGGTTGGATCTCTGCTCTTATACCTAAAGAAAATGTCCTGAGAAGCAGTTTGAGGTAGTGGCAGGAGTTGTCTTTAGTCTTTCTGCAGCAATCTGATTAAAGGGCTTCAGTTATCAAACTGTATTTTTCATACTTTAAACTTAGTCTATTTAAGACCATAATATTTAAGTCTAACTTTTAAAAGATTACCACGTGAAAGAAAATCTTGGTCAGTGCCCACCGCTAAGTAGTCCTGGTCTAAATACTATGGGTGTACATTAAAACATATCAATTATGTTGAGAAATTATCCACACAGCAGCAGTAGCTAGACACACCTTTCCGCCATTCAATTTCATTTGCATACATTAAATGAATGTAGAAACGTCACTAGTGACAGTACATCAAAAATCAAATTAAGCAAGGGCAAAGTGTTTCAACACCACCACAGGACGGTCCAGCTGCAAGTGAAAAATATCAGTTACTGAACAAAAATATCTGTCATTATTGTCCTAGAAGATTCTAAAAGGCAACAGCCACTCTTTGTGACACTGACACAGGTTACGCTTATGCAGCAAGTTCATGTTGTTCGCTGTAATTATTGTAAAACATTTGACTGGGTCATGAAATCAGACAATGTCAATTAGTGCTCTGCATGCAATTCAAGTGGATTAAACCCCAAGGTGGAACGCTGAAGAGATTTGAGGGATGCATTATTGCATTACAGGACTGCAAAGTATATAAACCAAATAGCAATTTCAGTGTACGAAGTGTCTCACCAGACTAAGTTATCTCAAGGTCCTACAGTAAACCGCACACAAATTAAAAGTGCAGTAAAAATGGCAAAAAAACCGCAAACAGCAAAAATATAAGTATATATGCATAGGTTTGTCTGTATGAATAATTATATGCTTATAAACCATACAACTTCAGCAGAAAATATAAACTTCCTTTCAATTTAACTAATGGATAATATTTTTCCTTATTCTGACAGGGGTTAATGGACAGAGTATACAAGCAGTGACAAACCAAGACAGTACTGAAGCATTAAACAGGAGCAACCAAGCATCCATGTAAGCAGATGTTATCACCTTCTCATAGTTAAAGTTGTTTTCTCAGCTCAGTATTTGACTGCTACTGGCACTTGAGACTTCTGTCTTTCTAGAAAAAGCAAATAAAGCTCCTTCTCCCTTCAGGAATCTCATGAAGATGCCAGATGAGTACTTCCAAGTGAAATGCAGAGCTTTTGCTTGCTCTTTCTCTCTCCAATTTCTCAAATGCTTTTGACATGGCTGCTTTTTAAGCACTGCTGAAGAAATTGGTCTGGCTGTGGATGCAGCCTCTATCATTGTGTCTTAATTGCACCCTCGGAATCATTGAGAACCCCTCCTGGACCAATTGGACCGGGACCTAACAATCATGATTCAGAGTTGTTGCAAGTAGGTCAAGAAACACCTTATGGAAACATTTTAGCATCAGCATCACTGCCACTATAAAAATCTTGAGCATTTTATACACTTAATATTAAGCGTCACACCCCCATTGTGGAATGTGCATATTCTGCCAGATCCTTTTCTGATAGATGCGCTGAAGATTTATTTTTATTTTTATTTTTTTTTAATCAAGCTGCACAGTAAGGCATTGACAAAGTCAGCAGTAGAAGCAAGGAGTATTGACTCGGAGGCACGTGTTCCAGTTCCTAGGTACTTTCCATCGCAATCAGCAGGAGTTGTGTTCTCAGTCTGGCTAATTGTAAGTTGAGCAGAAAATGATGCTTACTGCTGCTGCACGCAACTTAAGAAAAAATGGGTGGTGCAAGTTACATATAAATCACTCATGATATTTAATTGCTGTACCATAGCAGGGAAGATGTACAGGTGCTGAGATTTCTTTTAAAGTAAGAAAAGGTTGGACACTATAATATGGTAAGCTGGAAATACAGTATTGGGGTTTTTTTGCAAGAAATCAAGCATGAATGAACATCTCTGCTTGAGTACCTACACATATGCTGCTCTGATTGCATCACTTTTGCTAGAGAAAGCCACTGTAACCACCTTACAGCTGCATGGAAATACAAGTAAACATGCTCACACAAAAAGATATATGAAGTGTGAATATTTTTTCAGAATGCCTTGGGTTTCCTCCACTCCCACTTACCTCACCTAAGTACTTCACCTCCCATCAACACCGCCTCAGAAAAATAAATCCTTCCCCCAACACAGATGTTATACTTTGAGTTTTATATAAGAAAAAATCATTTCTCCAAATTATAAAAGGAAAAACCAACCTTGATAAACCTGCTATCTAATCATCCACAGCTGTGAATCATTATTGATAACATTTAAGTTATATTTCATTTAAAAACCTTGTATGTCCTTGGGCAGATATTTCATGCCAGAACCAGATCAGAAAGCAATAGCCAAAGTATAACCTCCATAGGAGGGCACACCATATGTCTCCCTAACTAATTTAAGATACTGCTTAACAGAATGGTTGTTGACTTAGATTACTCTGGGAACAAAAAAGTCTTTCAGGAAAAACAGAGTGTAATGGCTATGTACAGCAGAAGTGTTTAGAAATGGTTTGTTCCCGTTCTTGTTTTTGTTATTTTCAGTGTGAATACGCAGACAATCATGATGAGAAGAAACTCTGCTTACATGCAAATAGTGTATAAAGCTGAAAACCATGATACAATGGAAAGCATGTAACGCTGTGAGTTATTTCTCTTGCATTCAGTTATTGAGCCAGTTATTGAGCCTATATTCAGTCAGAGCCTTGTTTCGCTCTGTCAGTATAACCTACAACTTTTAAAGTTAAAAAATAAGTTCTTTTTTTTATCTTTGGCAAGTTTAAATATAAGATTTAATTATCTAAAAAATTTAATTACTTCTCAGCTTCATTTTAGACATGTAGTAACATTTTCCCTGCAGAAGCTTTCACATAAATCTCCATGATTTTTATCATATAATTTTTTTTCTTTTTCAAAGTGCAGACGCTCCTGCATAGTTCCTCTCTCTCCCACAAATTAACTTTCTTAGAAAGGTTTCTCAGACTTAAAACAAAAGAAAGACTCCCATTTCTACCCAGGATTTTTACCCATAATTATATATTCTCAGCTCTCTATGCTGTAAGGGCAGACCAGATAGGTTTAAAATAGGCCAAAATAAGGTTTTGAACATCCTTAAATGATGGAACTCACCTTATGACCATGGAAAAGTTTGCAGTATTGCAGCTACTGCTGCCTGTTTCCCCTTTCATTGCACTACTATGCTGTATTTTGAAAATCATGGAGAATGGAGATTTTTATCATAAAATAATAATAATTCTCACAAAATCATTCTGGCAAGTTCAAAGTTTCTGCAACTTTTATATCCTGTCCACTTTTCAAACTGGCTCAGTAAATTCTCATGCAACACACAGTAACCTAAGAAACAGATCATAGTTGCATATTTTATAATATTGAGTTATTATGAATGCCGTTTGTATAAAATCTTAACCAAGAACAACACATCTTTTTATAGATTCTCCCTTTATCCCTTTTCTCAGTATATGTAAATCTATTTCTGGCAACTCTAATGAGTCCTCAGATTCTTTATGAATTCAAACCAAGGGGTTAGAATTTAATACATGCCGGACATGGAGATGTTTCTCCCTTCGGAAGAGTAGGCAGCCTTAAATGAGATCAAGTATCTGACGCTATTATAAGGAGGAAAATGTCTAACATGAAGAAGCTGTGGTGAGAAAACTACACAGGACAGGGAGCTAAGCCATGTTGTGTGCTTTACCTTGCACTCATGCAGGCAAGGTGGAGAGTAAATGGAATTTACAGGACAGGAATACACATTTTCTCAAGTTGTTGCATCATTTGGAGTTTCCATAACGATCACGGTGAGAACAAGGTGAATCTCTTGTAGTGATCCCCCAGGCTGGGCAGCTGGAGATTAATTTTGGAGTTTCATCAAAATTCTGAATTTCATGAGTAACTGTCACAGACATTTTGTCACACTTGGGGCTGAATTTAAACATTGTCCAAGGTGTAGAAATAAACCGCAACCTTCTCTGAGAGCTGTAAACACAGCCTAGAAGTGAGAGACTTGAAGCACTTGACCTTACCTAAAAGAAGACAGAGATGTGGTTATATTGTGGTCTATAAATACCTTAGTAGTACTTATTTATTAAAATACCAGATACTAAAGAGATCTTTAATCTGGAAAAGAAAAACATGGAAAGAATGAATGGCTTGAAAATGAGTGAGGTGAATGTAAGGCTCTGCATAATTGAAAAAGGAAGTAAGAGAGATTTTAGACAATTTCTTTTATCTGTGATTGAATCTCATTTCAATTTGGCTGCTGGTTTTCATGTCTTTTTTAAAAAGGGGAGAGTAAACAAAATCCAGATTGATACATGCAGCTTGCAGAGAACTAAGTTCTCAAGTCAATAGCGTTGAGTGAGACTGAAAAGCTGCACAAGCAGTGATGTCTAAGTAAAGTAGTAAATTATGGAAGTTGGCAAATAACTGAGCAGTTATGAAATAAATTCAATGGGAATAGTTTGGGGGACTCTGGATTAGGTTTGCAATTGAAAAACTGTTTAAATGACCAGGACATCATATAAAAAGATGGATTGCGTATCTGAGAACAAGCATTTGGTGTGAAAAATTGGATAATAGGAGTCTGAATTTACAAGGGTGAAGAGAACTGGAAAGACTCCCAGGACAGAAAGGGCCTCTTCTAAATTGTTCCAGAACAACTTCTTTTAATCCCTGTATGATTTTCTAAACTCTCCCACTTCAGGAAACCTGAAAAAAAGTTGGATTATCTTTTTGGTATGTAAGATGCTTTTTAAAAAATAAAAATGGCTTGAGGCCATGCAATTCGGAGTATCTAAACAGAGTTAAGATTTCGTGCTATTATTCATGTATATTTGTATCTTGGGTTTATTTTGTCACTGTTTTGGTTTGGGATTTTTTAAAGTACTTTTCTGGCACAATTCCATTACTCTCTAATTGTGTCTGAACTTTGACATTCCGGTTTTATAGATGGGGTAATCAAGATTATTTAAGATAGAAATAGGTTGCCAGTAAAAACGTAAGAGAAAAAAACATATTTGGGCTCATCATTTGCGTGACTTAAAAATTCACAATTTAAGTTCTATCACATTATGTGAGAAGCTTTCTTCATTTTCCAAGTATACCTCTATTTTGGGTAGGCTTGTCTGTGCAGCTTTTTCCTATGCTCTTTTGCATGCTGAAATGGCTGTAGATGCAAACACGTACTGTAATTAGATTAATTCAAAAAAGTGATAAAACTTCATTTTTATTACAGGAATATGTCCCACATGCATGACAAGCAAACTTCAGATGCCCGTATTTGCTACCATTGACGCATACATTCAAACTTGTATGTTTTGGAGGTGTTTGAAGTGAAAGTATCAGCTAATCTAATGCAATCTGAACAAATCCCCATAGCTTTGCATGCCTTTTCCCTTTCTGATCTTGGTTCTTGATTCTGAATGCTCTTCATTTCTGATTTGCTGCCACTAGAAAGGAAATTTCTGCTTGTTTTAGTAAGCCAACTGAATCTAAACTGAGGGTTTTAAAGTTCCTATGTTGTATGGTAAACACCAGCTACAGGTTTCAGGTTGATGCTCTGCCCAGGTTCTGAGTACATATTAAATTGGGTACACACTGTCCTGCGCATCCATATTGCTCCTGAAGAAAATCCTCAGTGTACTCTTAAGGGAGATGTGCGATACTCTTGAGGTGTGGAGAGCTGAGGAATCAGAACTGCAAGGGTACCTCAGGATGCATGTGTCCCACACACGGTATGGATTTGCCTCGTGTCTAATAGCATGTATATTGATCCTTATTGGTTTATAATTCTGTTTATATTCATAAACTGGAGAGAAAACAGAAGTATTTGCCTCAAGTACAATTTTAGAATACACCCAATCAATTTAGATGCTAAAATCCAACTGTAAGAGTGATTTAGGCACCTAATGCTAAATGCTGTGAAGAAACTAGAAGCTATCAAATATTGTAATGTTTATTCTGTACATGATATGGTATATTCTGTAGATCCAAGCAGAACTCCGATCTAAACAGAATTTAGTTTGTAAGCCTTTGGAAGGAGAGGGAGTGAAGATTGAGCCTCTGGTTCTGATCTGTGGTCCCAGTACTATTATATGTTTTATAGTAAAGTTGATAGATAAAACTGGATCCAGTCTTTTGACTATTATAGTGAAGAAATAAACCTTGTGTAAAATGCATAAAGCAGCAAGCTCCTCTAAATCATGCATTCCTGTCTGTACAATGGCCAAGGGTCTTGGAAAAGATGACTTTGAAAAATCCACTGTAAGTTCCAAGTCTTTTTCCCCACTGAAAACAAAGTTGTAATTGGAGTCACTGGGGTTACATAAGGGGTGATTTCAGCCTGTTCTCATCTAGATAAGCATTTTTGCACCTTGTATGACCTTGATTGTCTGACAGCTGAACAGATATTGCAGTAAGTTTCTGTTCATTTGAAACAATTCTGTACAGATGTTTTCATAGGATAAAAAAGCTGATCAGAAGGCACTTGAAATCCAGGAAAAATATAATATATGAAATAAACAAGTGCAACTGACACTGCTTGGACCTTTAATTGATGTATTGTGTTGACAGCAATGCTGAACATTTAAATGTTTTGTTCAGGATTGTGGAAACTTTAACCCCTGGGAAGCTTAGCCATGGGAATTACTGCACAGGTTTTCTCATAGTAATTTTTGTTTCAAAACAATATTAAAAATGAGTGGAGTAATTAAAAATAAATAGCATCCAGCCAAGAGCTTTGCCTAGATTTTGATCTGAACCTTTCTTTAGGGTCAGGCAAGCTGAGATAGTGTTTATAAAAGCTTTTGTCATTTCTGTTCTGGTCTCTGAAGGAAATGAGATCATGGTTTGTCTCCTTCTCCTCCTCTGTTTCTGTCTGTCAACTCCCACCTCTGTATGACGCTGTTTAAATCTATTGGCCAAATGGACTACTTTCACAGAGGTAAAGGGGCTCCAAATATTTAGTTCACATAAATGATTGTGAAAAAGAAAAACAAAAAACATGGTAAAACCAGACTTCCTTGATTTGCTTTGTGATTAGCTCAATCTTAGTACAACAGTACAGAACTTAAGCTGGGAAACATCACCTGGAATGTTCTCAGCATGGAATAAGCTTCAAGTGCAGTTTGTGCTCTACCAGTACCAATACAATCGAAGTACAAGATACCAGACTTCAACAATGCTACTGTTTACGATACTAGTTGTTATATTTCTGGTTACTACAGAGGTAGGAAATTCTTTTCTATGACTTTGTATCCATTTTCATTTAACCTTCTTGTCCACTATTGGGAAAGTGAGATGAAATATTCTCTTCTACTGCTGTACAGTCTTACTTGTCTATAAAGTCCTTTCTTCTGTACCAAGAACTGTATCCTAGTCCTCAAAGCTTGCTTCACAATTTTCTTGAGCCACCCCTTGCTCTTTCTTTCTCTGAGTGTTACTTACGGTACCCACGAAAAAATTCTAGACACACACTGCTGTTTCAAATGTCTTCTTCATTTTTCTGTGGTGTCAACAACTGGAAGCATAACTTTTGAAACAGTCCTTTCTTGAGCAGTCAGTTTTCTTCACTCTTTATTTAAGACTGAAAACTTTGCAGGACATGGCCCATCCTCTTTGTATACATTTTCAGGCCCACAAGGCTCTGAGCAAGTAACAAATATTAATACTAAGCACAAATATACAAGAAGGGTTGTAAATTTAGTGCGTGAGAGATTTTTTAAATCTTAATAACATAAATTTGGTTCTTTACAAGGCTATTTGTCTTCAAGCTGTAATATATGCAACTATACACATTATAGCTTCAAGAAAAATAATATTGTGTGCATGTATATAATATATATAAAAATATGCATTCTCTAGGAAAACAGAATTTATTTAAGTGTACAGAAATCCCATGTGTCAAGTAAGTTCCAAAATTAACAGTACAAACAACTAGCTGCATACATAGGTATGTTTACTGAAAGGAAAAAAAATCGCAACTTGATCCAAGTGCCAAGTGAATCAAATGCATGAATTAAATGGCATTTTTTCTTCTTCTCTTATTTTGCTTGATGTCCCAATTTTAGCTCCCGACTGCTCTCTTGTATTACAGTGGATTTTAGGACTCGTGGCCACAAGGCCCACTCATGCCTTTTTTTCTTTTTGCAAGGTCTAACACTAGGAAAACTCTAACTACTGTAGAGATGGCATCACAGTTTTTCCTTTTATTGGGGGAGGGGAGGAGAATGAGGTATAGGGACGGGTGCTTACACATGCTGATTTCCACCATCTCCTCCTCCATCAGGTCTCCAAAAACGCCAAGAGACCAGTCAGCCAGCCAGCAGCAACACTCTTGGAGTCAGATTGAGCACAATATTACACAAAAAAGCAAAACCCTAATCTGATCAAAAAAATAGTTTTTCTCTGACCCCAGCTGTGTAGACGACACAGTTGTCCAAAAGATACACCATTTTGCATTTCTAAAGAATAATTCAACAAGAACAATTCAAAGTACTTAAGAAACAACAAAATTAAGCTCATTCTATGTCACAAAAACCTTTGTTTGGGAAACTGAGGCAACGGAGCCTAACCACAGTTTCTCAATATTCAGCCTTTCATTCCATGTAAGGAAAATAGAGTTTCTCTCTGCTTCTTCATTTTATTGAAAGGTTGTTTCACTCTCTGTTCTCAGCTATCATTTATTCTGTGAATCCTGTGGAATCCAGACCTCAAATTTTACCAGTGCTTCCTATATCTTACATTCTCACAGAAGAAGCTCCACTGAATTCCTCTTGCTATTCTAGTCAGCAGAATATTTTCATTGGCTTGTGTATGGTTAGGAGGTTTTATATGTATTTACGAGCTTTTCTCCTTCTCTATCTGCCAATGCATGCAACTCAGAAGTTTAAATAATAAACCATATTATACAATCAAGAAAGGTACAAATGATGTAAAATTGGATTTAAAGCAAATTATTACTACTAAATTGTGACATGCGTATACAGAAACATTCAGAAATGTTTTTGTAACTTTCTCCCAGGTCTGTTTTCCTCACTTCTGTTAAGAATAGAAGTAGCTAAAAGATCTTCTGAAGCTTAAGAGACATTGACTGAGATTCTGGCCCCATTGTCACCAAACCCCATTGAAGTAAATAGGAGCTTTCTTAAATTTTGATTAGAATGTTATTTTATTTTGATCTATCCCAGCCAAAGTGAAGGAGGAAACACAATTGTCTGCAAGAAAAAAAAAAAAAGAAAGAAAAAAAAAAGGCTTTTTTCTTGAAAAATTTCTAATTAGTTATGAAAATTGGTTTTGTGAGACATATAGATGTTTATGTATATTTTTCTGCATATGATCACAGTGTGGTAAATTTTGTATGGCATTCAAGCATATTAGTGTATTTTGAATAAAAACTGGGAATTTTTTTATAAGTGGGAATGATGAAAAGTAGTTGAGAGCAGTAGTATCCATATCAAGAGAAACTTTGAGTTAAAAAGGATACTTCAGACATTTAACTGCTTGTCCATCACTAGTTATAGGCATTGTAATCATGAAATGAAAGGTACTTCATTGCATCTATTGTTTTAGAGCTGTTAGCTTTAAGAAAAAAAATATAAAAACCATTAGAGTTTCCTGGTCACGAGGCTTATTTCCTAATCCATTGTCTATAATTAGCCAGGAAATCACTTGGCATTAGTCACTGAAAAGGCCACAGGCAATTGTGCCAGCTTTATCACTTCCTGAGCTAATGCTTGTAGAAGCGGACATGAAAACAATAAAATTTCCAGTTAAGGTTCATTTACCGTTTAAAAATAGAAAACTAACAAGAGTTGACTGCTACCTCAATCTTGAAATCAACCATAAGAAGGGGCAATTTGCAACCACAGACTTGTACTATTTTGTTTAGGGCGTTGTATACAACTGAGTACCAACTTTGACAGCTTCTCTTTTATTCCCAACTATGTATTCTAATACATTAGTAAAATTTTCATCACTAAGCTTTGTGACAAAGGAAACAGACTGTCAGATTACAGCTTCAAATACAATCCAAATATAATTAAATATCCATACTCATAAATAATAATTTCCCATTGTATGAAAAAAAAAATTGAAAACCTACTCTGATCTTTTCCAGAATTCACTATAGCTGAACTACAGACTCAGAACATTTTTTACTATTATTATTAGCAACATTTAAATGTGAACGTAAGTGATGAAAATGTATGACTCAATCTGGAATTTAAAACAACCAATAATCTTTTCAAAGCAAAGCAGTTACTTCTTTTGCCCTTTCCAGCTGACAATTCTGGATATCTATCTAAAACTGGATTAGAGCAAAGAATAAACTCCTAAATGAAGGACACTAATTCAATATGGAATCACTCATTGAAAACTGTTTTTTGTTTTATCTATATTTTGTTTTATATTCAAAATGTACATATACATACATTTATACTTGGAGCGATTTATGCTACTGACAGGAATCTAGAAACTTTCTGAAGCAGTTCCTTGACACGTTCAAAAGAAAGAACCAATCTACTGTATGCATCAGGAAGTCTGTACTGACAGTTTATGAAGCAGAATTTATATGCAGTGCAAAGTATATTGTATTTGCTTTATTTTTATAGGTATAAATATAGAGCTAAGTAACACCCGCATAGTTTTGGAATTAACATTCGAAGTGTGAAGTTAAGCATTTGAAATTCATTAGAAAGTACAAGAATTAGGCCGCCTTGATGATTCGTTTTCTTTTTTGCGGTCTAACTTCACTTCAGTGAAAAACTTCCAATCATACAGAAAATGTATTTTTATTTACTGTTGCCAACAATTTGCTATTATACTTCATCAAGCTTTTTTTCTGCAGACTATTGTTCCTCTACTGTACATTCTTTTGCAAGATGGTATTTAATTCCAGAGACACGGACATGTCACTGATATTTGAGTTAAAGTTGTATCAGTTCTAGACATTAATAACAGGAATTTACAACACATTTTTGGTCAATGAATAACCAGTCGCATTAGTCAGAGTGTAGTAATTACGATTTTAAAAAAGGGTACATAAGGATTGAAATGCTTGTGCGAAGCATTAAATGTGGCATCGAATGTTCCGTGTCAGTTATTTTATTAGCTCTTGTGCCCTTGACCCCATAATTCTATAATTTCTATTGGGAAAACCTGCCCCAGATAGGGCCTGTCTTCTCCTGTCTGTGCCTTAAAGAATTAAAATAGGCTTCTCACCAACTCTAAGGACCTGCAGATAGTGTAGATAACGTCACACTTTGAAAACACTCAACTTTCTGAGAAAACAGATTTTGTTCTTGGTCCTGCATAAGAAGTTTTCACTTCCTTCTTGTTCACAAAGATACATCATATCTTCCTTTGATGCAGATTAACAATTTTAAAACTGATTAGCATAGAGTGGGCAGAAGAAACATAATACCTTCGGTCCTGTTGTTGAGGGTTTTTTATTTTAATTTCTCAGAAAAGACTTTTCAGTTTCTGTAATTCCGTTCTAGAAGAACTGGGTAATAATGAAAACTGAAGTCTATAAATCTAAGTGAAGTCTAAATCTAACCACAGTCTATAAATTCTAGGGTAAGGGATTAAAATGATCCGAGGAGTTTTTTCATTTTAATCCTGAAAAAGTCATACTTCTACTTGGACTTAAGACAGACTGTTCATCAGTTGTGCTGTTGCTATGCAAGTTTGCAAATTTTTTTAAGATTTTTGCTTTGAGAAACTGATCTCTGTTCATACCCACGACTCAAAAGTTTGGGGAATGTTCAGCACATCTACAAGAAAACCAGAATAAAACTGCTGTCAGGTTGTTTGAAAGGTACAGCTGAGGGATTTTTTAATAGCTCTAATAATTACATTTTAATATGGAGCATATGTACAAGTGATCTATATAGTCTAAAATTCTTTGTGCTCTTGTTATTTGTTTTACATTTGTGATAGCTATATCAGCTAATTGGTGAAAAAGTAAGACACTGATATTGCTATGACTTGCTTCTGTTGTTAGTACAGTCTTAGGCTCCGGACAGACGGATTTATGAATTTACAAATAGCAAAGATCAGCAAGTCATTTTTTGCCAATCTTCCTATGTAATTAACAGAACTGAAGAAAATGCTTCTTCTTTCCTTTTAAAAATTATCTAGAAGCAGAAAATTGGATTAAGGATGAAAGAAGGATGATGGAGTCACAGTGTGGTGATGACGGAGCTGCTGATACTGGAAAAATCACACAAATAGTCATTCTTCTTCTTTTCCGAAGAGGCAGCGGGGAGGGAGGGCAGATGCAAGAGAAGGATACCATGTCTTTCAGTTCTTCCTAATCACCTTCTTGACCAAAAACTCTTTCTTCTGCTCTCTTATTTCAGATCAAGGCCCCTAATTAGCTGTTAAGCATCCTGTGTTGGCTTTCCAAAGCTGGTTGGAAGGAGAAGAGTAAGAGACCGAGAAATAAACAGACACCTTTTCAATTTGGTCTAAGGTGAGAGTCAAAAGCAGTAAGTCTTTATACTGCAAGCTGCTTCAACTCCAGACCAAAGCAAATTATTGTTTATTGAAATTCAATATCTCTTTCATCTCTAACTCAAAATGCAAATGTATACTAGCAAACTTCATCCACAACACATTTTGAGAAGCAAATCTGATCCCTTGCTCTCAGTGATCAGCAACTTAGCACATGGTAATTCCATAAAATATTGTGCAGGGCTCTCTCTCTGTAGAGGAAAGTGTTTTATAGAGTGAGTAAAGGAGGAAGAGAATACAGTTTGTGATAATTATCACCTTTCTCAGGATGTTCTTAAATGCAAACTTAAACACTTCTACAGGAATGTAAGTTTTGACAATACAGCAGTATAAAATAGTCTTCCAGATGCATTAAAGAAAATTATAAAGGAAAACAAGTGTTCCTTGATAAGCTGACTGAAATAATTTCAGTTTAACACTGGAGAACAAAAGCTGAAAGCAAGTGTTGCAGCCATAGGGGTTCTGCCAAAGTAAAGCTACCACATATGTTAAAAGTAATCTTCAATACAAGGGGAAGTAATTTTTCATACTTGTTTGAAATTATGGCTCAGTCTTTTATTGCAAGGCATTTCTGTCTTGAAGATGCAGAGAAAAATCTTCCAGGTTAATGTTGCAGGCTGTCTACTGATGTTCAGAGTAAATCTTGCTGACCATATGACACAACACAAAGAAAAGGTATGAATTTCATTTTTTTTTCTGCAAAACTTGAAATCATTTACATGCTTTAAAAGGGTGGGTAAAAAATTATTTTTGTAATATAAATTAAAGCTTATGAAAATATGTTGAAGTGAATACACAGGTTAGCAAGTTTTCTGAGCATGACCAGCTCATGGATCTGCATGTGTTTTGCTTTGTATTAATCTGCTCTTTTGTCATGGCTCTAAACCTCAGGAACAAGGCGTAGGAAGGAACTTCAGTATTTGATCATCAGGGTCACCACATTACACTATGAACAGTGATACTATTCTTGCAACCATAATCTTGTGCTTCCTTTGACGTGTTAAGACCACCTAACGCTTGTACACTTCAACAGTTGAAAGCACTCAGCACCTCAATCTTCTCCCTTCCTCCCAGGTAAGACTTGTAAGCTCTCAATTCATTGTTTTCCATTATCTTCCTTTCTGAACAAATAGTATTCTTGTTTTTGTGGCTGTTTAATCTTCAACAGCCACATTTCTAAGCTTCTGAAACTGGTGTGTGTACATTTTGCATTGGCCAGAGTTCCCAAAGAATTCATAATTTGTATGGAACTTAATCATCACATTTATAGATGGACTTTTTCATAAACCCCAAACAATTATAATGAATAATTAAGCCACCTGATAATTCTGGATTTTATTTTATTTTTCCTCAATAGCTATCTTGGGGACATGTACAATGAATGATAGAATAGACTTCTGTAAACTAGGTTGAAATAATTGTTTATAAAAGTCAGTCACCAAGGCTTCAGTCTTTGGAGAGGAACTCAAATATATTTGTTGTTCCATTGAACTTCATTGCACTTAGATGAAATATAAAGCAGGCACACCTTGGGTTCAAACATTTCACACATTCCAACTGATCATGTGCTTCTTCATTTCTCACATGGGTTCATCAGGAACCAAATCCTTCCCTTCTACTCCCCACCTCACTTCTCAGTTTTATCAGAAGCTAATTAGGATGATCACAACAGGAAAAGGCATGAATTCCCAAAGTGACCTTCCTCCTTTTTTTCTTTTATGTGGGACTTCAGCTTTCTATCAGATCAATTAGTTAATTGGGCATCACTCCCCTAACACATCTCACTTACAAAAAAGCCCTCACCTTAAATAAGCACACTCCGTCATTTTAGATTGAAGGCTGGAAGCTCATTATAATTGAAGTCTGCTGCTGTTTCTTTGAGCACTCTCTTATCTGGGCATCAAGCTGCATGTAATGCAATCTTCCTCCACACGAACAAGAATGTTATCAAAATAAACCTTCTCTGCTGTCCCTCTCCTTTCCTGCTTTCCCTGCCATAACACTAACTGAAATAGTATTTTTTTTTTTTTTTTTAAAACAGGGGGGAAAAGCCCTCAATTAGGCTGAGCAAGATTGAAAGGGAATTTTATATTCATATGGTATTTTAACTTCAATGTTGTTATTGAATCCTGCATTCAATTACATTACAGTTGTACTGTTAATGATCCCCTATATAAATATACAATAACATACTAGCAGTGAAGTGTAAGGTGGTTATCAAGAGGTCACACTGTTTAAAAAAACAGATATGATGTAGCTGAGGGCCTCTTAGAACTGCTCTACCATTTACTTTTACATGCTTCTTCAGATACATTTTGACTTAATCCTCTCCTTTAGTATCCTATTTCTTAGTTAGACAAGACTCCTAGAGACAAAGTCATCTAAAAGAAAATAAGGGATGAATAACTAACTATCCCATGGTTTTATGGTGGAGTATTAGTCCAGCTGTGATATATATTTTTTATTTATTTAGATAGACAGTACACATTTTCATATACACTGTTATACATATTTTCTTTTTCTGTGTGCCTGGTCTTACGTCTGTTATGCAGGACTACTCTGTAAGTTGTGAAAATGTCATTTTTCTAAATGTGAACAAGGCAAATACATGACATTACTGTGAAGCACAAGCATTGCACAGGGGAGTGCCATTCCTTTCCATGACAATGGCCTTGCTACCAGATGTCTCCTAGGTCCAGAGTCAACCTTTGAGACTGAAAGATAATAGACACCTTAGCAACAGCTGTTCTGAGGGGAAAAAACAGCTCCTGTAAAAAGTGTTTTAAAACTATGACAAACATTACAAGTGAACTCTGGTTGTTTATTGTAGTAGTCTACTTTAAAATTGCTATCAAGTTTAACATCTCAGAGTAAGAGGCCTGAAGTTTCAGAGTATGAAACACAAAGTGAGGAGTTTCCAATGCTCAGGCACTCGTTCCCAAGCTCTTTAACAGTAATGATTGAAAATACACATCCAGGAATCTTTTCACTCATCACTGAAACAGAGCTGTGTCCAAAATCAAATGTGGCAGCTGTTTAGCAGTACATGACAACACTAAACAAATGTTTAGACAAGGGGGATGAAAAATATTATGCGAAAAATTATACTTCAGTAGGATTTACTTACAGAAAGCAATGCAGGAAGAATTGTTTCTAAATGTTTAACATGTTTTCCAGACCTAGGCTTTGGCTCCTGAAATACACCAGCATGCCAGTGATTATTAATATGACGGACTTCAATGTTTTGGCATATTAATGTTAATAAAACTACATCCTTCACTTATCAATACCATACAGAGAAATTTTTCTGAACCAAATTTATGTATAAGGATTGTCTCCAAAGGTTTTACCCCAGTGATAGATGTTTTCCACTGTGTTCAGTAAATCAGGCTTGTCGTTGCGGGCAACTGCTGCTTTGCCATGAATGTGAACAGAGGGTAAGCAAAAGCTGCTGTAGGGATCTGCAGTTACATCAGCAATTATATTTGTGGGCAACACAGACTATACCTTTGGTATGTCAAAAAGCATGGATTTAAGAAGGAATTGGAACACATTTTTTTCTTTATTGGATTTGTTGTTGTAGCTCCCCAGGAATGAAAAGATAAAAGCAAGAAGGGGAAAGGGGGGGAGTAGTAACTGAATTTCCTGCTATTAGGGTGTAAAAAGATCTGTACTTGGGATCAGGAAGGTACATTGCTGATGTTTTTGAACTGACAAGGTGTTTTAGAAGTGGGCAGTGTTTGTAGGGGAAGGATGTCGGTTGTGGGCTGATGATACCTTTAATTGGAAATGGCTAGGTCTATGTTTCTTCG
Source organism: Limosa lapponica baueri (assembly GCA_002844005.1). Classification (NCBI taxonomy): domain Eukaryota; kingdom Metazoa; phylum Chordata; class Aves; order Charadriiformes; family Scolopacidae; genus Limosa; species Limosa lapponica. The sequence goes on from KZ505722.1 coordinate 677,608, forward strand.
ATAATTCAAGACGTTTACTTAATTGCCAATAAAGCATACAGAGTGTTAGGACATCAGTACTCTATTGCAAGAAAGACTGCAGGAGAATGAAAATGCATTTAAGTAAAGCTTAAAACAGTGCTGGTTGAAGGTTTTAATATAATCACGAAGTCAGAAGTAGAAACTGTAGAGAAGGAATTCGAATGAGTAAACCTCACCATGGCACTGCCCTCTTTGTGTTTACTCATGTATGTCTATCATTTACTTTTGACAAAGTGAGAAGGTAAGAACAAAGTCAACACACAGGTGTCCACATTCATTTTTTGACATAAGCAAACACAAGCAAACGGTAACAATATTTATGCAGTGGAACTGGTCAATAACAAGTAATTTTAATTAAGATTTTAAGCATTCTAATTGTGTGATGATATATGATATAATGTTCAAGTAGCTAGAGAAAAGCATTAGGCAGAAGATGGAACAGAAAGTAAAAAGATGGTTTTAGTTACCGGTATGACAAGTAATAGTCAGTCTAGGGTAACCTTTTTCCTAAAACTCCAAGGACACCCCTGGTGGATGTAAGTGGCTTTAGTTTACTGATGTCCCTGATCGCAGCTTGTTAAAAATGAAAGAGCTTCTAAATCGCTTTTCAAAAGTGATTAAGGAATGGTCAGATTCTACAAGCACTAGTTCTGCCGAAACACACTGAACAGCTGTAAGTGCTATTGTCATGTTGGCCTTAAATAGCATTTCTTGCACGGGTCTACAAGACTGTGCCCAAACTGAAGCTTTTCTAAGTAAGAAAGAATGCTCTCTTAGGTCTTAAGAACAGCTGTTTCCTATAGTGAGAAGACAGACAGAATTGCAGATTAGTTTGAAATCAAGAAAACCATGAAAGTTTCTTCAGCGACCTGAGTAGACTTTTTCACTAAGGCACTTTAGAAAAAGTCTACCTTATTTCAAATAAGTTTATTTTTTGGTATGATGCTGAGCTGAATGTTAACATTGTGGATTTTGAATTTGAACTGCTTCACAGCATTTGGATATTTTGGGATGTGTCAGTTTGGCTGAAGTCCAAATCTGCCCTACCAAGTTTTTTATTTTACCATATCAAATGCCAGAGCTGTTTCTTTTTTGCTGTTGCCTAGTTTGGGGCAGAAGCCAAGGAATGTGTGGGCAGGCTCAGGCTCTAGAGTGAAGAGGGACTGGCCACCCTATATGCATAGTTTTCTGACAAACTGAGCACGGGTGGTACCATCTGCAGCCTACAGTAAAGGCAGCAGGGCTTTCAGAGAGGCTGAAAAAGTGTCAGGAAGATCATTTTCACAGAGGTGGAAACCATTTTAAGAACAATTTTAACCACAGGTTCAAGATCTAGCTGTGATCTCAACAGCCGTTCAGCTGAATTAAATTGCCTCAAACTCTAACAAATATCTTGCAAACAGTAACAACTGAGGAACGTTCTCAGTGGGAGCCCATTTTGAATACTCGCTTTTCAGCAACCAAAAGATTATTTTGTGGAGTGCCTACATTCTAAATACATTTGCGTAGCTAACCTATCACCCTGTTGAGATGCTGGATGACTGCTTTATAGCAGATGTGGACATTTGCTTTCCTTTGTAAAAATAGTCAATAACAGCCTCAGCAACAGGGCTTTAAAAAAACCTTTAAAGCCTTTAAAACCCAAATATGGCATAAAACACTGTTCTTAATGTACAATAAAAAATAAAATAAAATACTTGAAGATGCAAACTGCTGCAAATAGCTTCTCTAAGAAGTTGAATGATTTGGTCTAACATTTGTAATTTCCTGTAGGCCTGCCTAAATAAAGGAAGAAAAACATGCTAAAGCTCAGTTATCGTTACAGAAAAAGAAAATGAGATCTCCTTGCACTTTTAATTAAGACACTTTGTTTTTATACTTCTAAGTATGAAATTCTGAGAGTCGGAATTCCTTGTGGAAAGAAATGTCTTCTAGAGGGCTAGTCATTCATTACCCAATAGATAAGAAAACCTTACCACATCAGGAAGATGCCTTGGTATGAGAAATGTGTACAAAACAAACTGTGTCTTATGTCTTATTGACCTACCAGTTGCTATCTACTGGGATTAATTTTGAGGCTCCGTGGTTTCATATAAAGGAAAAAGATTGTGCTTTTCTTGCTTCTAGCTCTAAATTTTGTGAATAGCTTTTCCTGAAAGTCTGAGCAACTATTTCAAGAAACTGAAGAAATGTATGTAAATGTTTGATTACTTGATCTTGTTTCCAACAATGATATTTTCTGGTCTTCAGCAGTAAACATAACACAAATATTAGCACTCAAACAGAATATTTTCAAAGATTTTCATAACAAACAAAAGCACAGCCCTCTCTTATTGTAAGTGGAAACTGACATAAATTGACAATGCTTTAGCGATAAGTTTGATTAATCTTGGCTCTCAGCCTTAATTACAAGATTATTTTTGCCCCAATAGAGCAGTAAAATCCAGCACTGAACATACAGGGAATGCTGAACAGAAATTCTATAAATCACCAAGATAAATGCAAAGAATTACATGATGAAGAGAAATGTAAGGTTCATTGTGTCATTTTTATTGCCCAAAAGCATTGATAGAAAAAAAGAAATAGAAGTCTTTACTGGGTTTGTGGTGTTCATGCTGAATGGATGGATGCTCTTGGATAAATCTTGTTTCTAGAAGGTATGACATTCTGAGAAAGCTGTCTATAAGCTTATCGTTCTTGCATTAAAACTGACTTACAAATTTACTGATTGCAATTTCCCAAGTATATCCAAGAGGGGTGGAAATTAGAACATTCTTTTCAGTTCATCATGCAAATATATCAGTATTATATACAGTGCACATATATACACACATAGTGTGTCTGTATATTTATACTATGTGTTAATAGACTCTTTTTTTTTCTATGAAAAATGCTGCAACCAGTGTTTGGGGAGGAAAGTGTAATCAAACCGCAGCATCAAAAAGTCTTGGTAGAAAACCTTTTGCCTTATGGTGATGTTATTTACATGTTATAAACACAGTCACTGACTTGTACCTCCTGTCATGGATCCTTAATGTTGTCTTGCTGCTCATCCTGTCACACATGAACGCCTGCCTTTGAACCCTGCTCCCAGATGGTTCAGTCCCCTCCTGGAATTTATGCTGTTTGTTTTGGGCTTTTCATGAAAGAGAAGGCGGCTGACATATTCTCAGTCAAGCATAATATGAAGATCTAAGCTGAAAGTAAGTTGGTTTCACTTCTGCCTTTTTCCCCAATGAGATGGCAAAACCATCACATCTTCTGTTCCATTTTTTATAGCATTGGTGCATGTATACTGACACAAACAAATTTTAATAGCATAGCTCTTTATTGGATCCAATTGATTTTCCATCTTAACAGACTATACTGAGCTGCCATTTGACCAGTGTCTAAGAAAGGGAGCAAGCAAGTGAAGTATAGAAAGAACAGCATTGATCAACTAGACAAACATACAAAGAATATTTTAAGAGTATAAAAACATAAATAGCCTTTCTGTCAGTGACTGCATAATTTATGAACATTATCCTGTCAGACTAGGCACTGTTTCCATCTGTTTTTCTACCAAATTCTCCCGAAATCTGCTCATATTATACATGTTTGTGAAAACAGTAGTACTGAATAAAGTTTACCACAGTAGCAGGGATTATTTGTAGACACAAACACAGATACAAAGAGTTATCACTAGACAGGTACAAGGCTCAGTTGTACCTGTGCCTGACTGGTTTCTCTGAACAATTTTTCTTTTTAATTGCTTTAGGCCTTGTAAATATTTTAGAAAATTAAGGCATTTCACCAAATAATTTGCACAAGATTAACATGTTTTAATGCAGTCTTCAACCTTCTTTGTCACAGCACAGTTCAGTAAACAGTCCCAAGTTTATAACAGCCTGATTTCCAAATTTATTTGCAGGTCACAAAGAACAGACCTGAGTATCTACTTTGCTCTAGGAATTACTATAAATCAAGGCAGTCCCATCCAGCGGTATTACCTCAGCAAATCTGAATTTCAAAAACCAGTAAATTAAGCCACACTGCAAACATGGAGGATAGTCTGCCCTCTGTCTCCAGAAGGTAGTTTCAACAATAACAGACAATAACGCATCTTCTATACTGAGGCACCAATGAGATCAATCCATCCCAGCCACCTCTGGGATGAATACTGGGTCCTGGATCCATGCTCTGTTGAGTTCTTACTTTTTCAGAGTAGACTCAGTAAGTTATGTGCTATGGATTAGTCCTGTGAGAACTGGGACGGTGAGAAAGAACTGTATTGTCAGCTACTGCAGAAGCATCAGAAGATCTGCTTGTGGCACAGGGAGTGAGATATAGGTGTACCATATCTTAGAGAACCCCCTTGAAAATCACAGAAGCTGTCAGCTCAAATGGGACAATATGCAGGTTAGAGTTTTCCTGGCCTAGGATGTAAGAGTCTATGTCTCTTAGTTTTCCGCCTTTTTGCTGGAACCATTAGTTTTAAACCTCTGACATCTTGCAGTCTGGTCATAGACATGAGATGGATCTGCCTCCACCTTATTCCTTAAGTAAGCATGCTAAAAAGATCAGAATAACTTTGAATATCTAAACTAGGTTTTATTGGGATACAAAGATCATGAACAACTTTTTAAAGAGGATACGCAGTCATAATCTGTCCAGCAGATATATATAAAAAAAAAACTTAAAAAAAATTGAAAAACAATGATGCCCCGTGTCCTTTTCTAGAGGGTCATACTATGTTTATCACTGGGTTTCTTTTCTGCAGTATGATCTAGTGTTGTGGGTTGACTCCAGCCAACATCTGAACACTTGGATTCTCTCACTTGCTCCCCTCTCCCGTGGGACAAGGAGAAAACAGAAGGAAGACAGGAAGACTTGGGGACTGAGATAAAGACAGTTTAATAGGTGAAGCAAAAGCTGTGTCTGCAAGCAAAGCAAAGCAGGAATTTATTCACTGCTTCCTGTCGGCAGGCAGATGTTTAGCTACTACCTGGAAAGTGGGGTCTCAGCATGCGTAACCGTGACTTGGAAAGATAAACGCCGTGATCAGAAAGGCAACTGCTGTTAAGGCAATGCCAAAAAAGAGAAACCAGAAATCCTCCCAACCAGAGGTCACTCTGGAGATCTCATTTCCAACATAAACACCTCTTCTGCCAACGCAAAAAATGGTTAACTTTAGCAAAATCAAGGACTACACCTTACTGTTGTTCCCTCTTACTTCTGGCTTCCTGAGTAAGTGGATGGCTGGTTTCAGAGGTAAGGAGCGGCGCTAACCTGTAGCTGGTCAGTTCTTTATTTAGCTTGATGAAGGACCTCTAACTTTTGTCTCATCTGATGTAATAAATGTCCAGCTTGAGTGGAGAAAGCCATGTTGCATTGTTTACTGCCCTTGGCTCCAAGCTGAGAAAATCTCTGCTACAAAAGGTGCATTGCTAAATGAGATTCCAAAGTACAGGAGAGACCTTTAAGCTTCCTAAAAAACGTGTTTGGCCTTCTCATGCCTTTGCTAAAAGTTGATTCACTACACTCAATTGAACAAGGACTTTACACACTTTAGAAGTATTTTGCATGGAACTATAATTATCCTTTGTGATTAATTCTACCTACACTGGAAAGCTGCGTGAGCTTCTAACAAAAGTTATGTTTTAAGTAACTATATCATAGGTACTTATAATTTGACAAGTGTTAAGACTGAGGGTGGAAAAAAGGAATAGGAAGATGAAATGTAGGCTAAGAGCTCTCTGCTATTAGAAGGGTGGCTGAAGAGACCGCATGGGAGTAATAGGAACAATTTCTCTTCTGACGGATGATCCTGATGAGCACTAAATACCTGCAAATCCAGTTATTTGTAAATCTTTTTTCTTGGCAAGAGCTAATTTTTGTTATTCTACTAAAAGGAGTAACACAGTTGTGTTCAATATACAGCTGATCCTCAGCTGGTCCTCCCAACACACACGAGGAAAGGAAGAGAAGAAATTTTGAAAGAATGCACATGTAAAGTGTCTCCATATTCCTTTTTCTATGCAAGAGATGTAAAAAAGGGGAAATGTGCAGTCTCTTAATTTGCAATGGGTACAAGACTGTCTAAAAAAAAAAAAAATACACTATTCTGGCTGTAACACTTACTAAGATATTCTAATTTGCAGAATTTGACCTCTGGGGACTCCAGAGCTGAGAAAGCATGAACTGCAATTGATGCTGTTCTGCCACCGCACTGCACTGGCTCTTGTGGTGGGGAAGCAGAGCTGTGCTATTTCTGACTTTTGTGTTGCCAGTACAACCTCTTAACCACATAAAAATAATTCATTTTAGCATTTGTTAGAAAATCCCCTTCAAAATATTGCTGAAATCCTTATGGAGTACATTTATGCTGTCTTTAAAATTTCTCTACCACTTCCAAAAGTCGCAGCATATCCTCTTATTTCAGGAAGGACACTGCTTCTGTGAATGCTTTGAATACCGGGGTATTCCATTACTCAAAGCTGGATGTATCTAGTAAATTGATGACAAACTATTCTGTGATTTGCTTCTGCATGGTGAAAAACAATCCTACTGTGGAAAACGATTCAACTGTAAGGCCAGATTGCATATGTAAACATAGCAAAAAAGAAATTCTCACATACTATAAATATTAATTTATTTAAATGCTCTTAAAACAAATTCAAAATAGATGCACTATGATTAATTATTCTATATTGCAGTGGACTACTCCTTAAATCTTTCATAAGGCCATTATCAGTTTAATCAGTTTACATTGCTGAGGACCTGAAAAGATCTTACTTTGTAGAATAATTTTGGAAAATGAAAATGAGAGTATACAAACTATTCTAAAATAAAGTAAGTCTATATGAATGCAATAATTGTAAATTGTTTTCCTCTCACTACAAATTACAAATATATCCCATGCTAATGCAACAATTTAATAACAGTGTTATCATTTTGCCTAGACAAGAAAAAAATGGAAGATTTATTCTAATGACAACAATTATGTATGAAATAAACATATGCAAACAGCATGCAGTCTTTGGTTTCACTGACATACATGTGAGGAGAGCAGTTAGTTTAGTATGAACTTATAGTGATGTACTACTCATCAGAAGTTTGACTGCATTTTTCAAAGCTGTTCAGCATATGTGTTTATTTTCCCAGTCTTCTTGAGAAAATTCTGTCCATGGCAAATTATGGTTAAGAATAATTCACGAGGCATAATATACTCACTAGGTCTGATAAATATTTGATTCTACTGAGTATTTAAGGATTGTGGTTTCTATCTGGGACAATACATGAGGGACCTTCAGTTGTAACAACTTAAATTCCTAGAAAGAGATACGGCTGTAAGTGAATTACCTTGTCATCACACAAGGACATGCATGTTGGATCTTCTCCACCAGTATAATTCTTCCAAGCATTGCCAGATCCAAGTGACATGGTAAGTATGGAGCAAATCACAGGACAGATAAATTAGTCCCTGGCCTTGGTTTTACTTTTTTTTTTTTTCAGTTTGCATTTTTCTGGAAACCTGAATTTTCCCTCCCACCATATAGATGTTATTACGTGGCCAAAATACACATAACTACTCTAACATATGAGGAGTTTACCCTAGTCATTTAATAGAAGAAGGTATGCTTGTTAGATCAAATATTCAGATTTCCATATGACTGGAGGTGAAACAAAGAGGGACCAATACAGTTGTAGAAAAGTTTCATGTGTTAGAGATGGTAGGATTTGTTTAGATCTCAAAAGTTCAGCAAGACTACTTGCAGTTCAGGCAGAAAGAAAAAATAAAATATACATTTACCAGTAACCTAAAGACACAGAGATGCACTTCTTAGGCTACTTAATATGACGATTGTAGCCAGCAGATACTTCAGGTGAACAACAGCAGGACATGACTGTTTCACTATCAAAAGAATTATTTACTGCTGTAAGTACCTTGCTTTTCCGAGCAGAACATTCAAACGTTGTTAAAGAACATAACAGTCATTTTCCAAAGGCTGCTGCCCCATAGGCCATATAGGAAAAGCATGTCATCCAGCTTCAAAATATGTGTATCACTACTGAAAATTAATCTTAAAATCACTCTTGAATTAACAAGTTGAAGGTTCATTAATTTTTTACCTTGCAGAAAAATATACGAAATGTTTCACAACTCAACAGTGAATATATGTCCATTTCTCCCAGCATCTCATTTTAGATTTTAACCATAGTTAAAATAGCTACAGTGTTAAAGTTTTTTCTATCCATTTTTTAAAGAAAATACAAGCCACAAAATTTTTCTGAAAGGAAAATAAACTGTTTCTTGAGAAGCTAGAATTGATTTAATTTTCTGAAAAATAAAATCACAAGGTAGAGCATGAAAATAATAATGAATTCTTTCTCATGTTGCTGCTGCTCAGTGCTCATTAGTCTTCCATGTCTTTTAAACTATAAATATTTTAAATAAAGTGCTTAAGAGAAAGACAAATCTTTGTTGAGTATCTAAACTGCTTTCAGGTGGGAAAAAGCAATTTTGTGTGGTTTGATTCATTTTTTTCATGGAAGGCCTTATCTATTTATTGTATCTGTCTTTACTACTTAAATGATTTTTCCCTTATTCCTTTAGGTGAAAACATTACTGTCTTGAAGGTAGTTATCTTCATTTCCAACCTATAGAACTAAAGTTGACTTCTGTGTTTCATAGATGCAGAACCAAACTGGAGACACTAATTGGCTTTCCAAGCTCACACAGACTTTGGGTAGAATTGCTCAAGTCCAAGACTAATGCTATATTCACCAGAGGTGTTCTGAGCTTTGTCAAAGCACTTAACTGAGGAGAGCTCTCCAGCTGCAAGCTGGACAGTAGGAGAAAGGAAAAAGAAAAGCATGTCCAGGCTGGACAACGTGAAACTGATAAATTCAGTATTACCAAAAATTTGAAACGTTAAAGTCAATATTCTTTTATTAGCCTTAAAGTACACCATGAGTTTGAAATCAATACAATGAGGAATGTATGTTGTGGTTCCTGTTGGACCAAACTACAATTGTAAGCCTCATGAAACTTTAGCTGCTAAAATCTGTCTAAAGACCTAGGTTGTATGGAATAATTTGGAAGCCTGCAGTAATCCAACCTTGAAAGAATAGAGGAACAGATAAAGAAGATAAAGGACTGTGACATATTGATCAGAGTGGCACTACAATGATTTAAGTTTTTATAACATAGATTTCATGAAAGAGATATGAAAATTTAAAAGAATGTGATGCTTTTAGAGTACAGTTTCATTTCATTATAAAAAAAAAGAAAGAAATTATCTTATGAAAGACTATTGCTTTTCCTCTGAAAAGAAGGAAAAAGCTCAGTTTAGCTACATAAAGATGAAATACACACAATCATGTAAGAAAAGGGCTTAAAGAAAACACAGCAATAGCAAATAGCCACTACTTTTGTACTGCTCGTCCGCCAGAGCTCTCACAAGGCTAATGGCAGCAGCAGTAGTTTTAAACCTTCAAACTTCTTCCTTAAATATACTTATGCTGCTGTATCCAAGGACCAAGCAACTAATCAGGGCAGCAGATAGTTGTTATTTCCATTACTTTCATTTAAATTGTAGAAAGCAATTCTATTTTGGATAAGGAAAAGTCTCAGCTGGGACTAAGAATGATTAAATCACAGTTCTACACCTAGTGTTAGGTCATGCCCTGCCCACTGCGGTGCAGGAATGACAAGAAGATCACAGGAGATCCCAAAGATGCAAATCATCCAAAAGCCTGAAAAATTGACTTTTTCTGCTACCCCTTCCACTACCTATCCTTGTCCTTTTGCTCACAGTCATTTTGCACTACTAAATAAAGAGCTGTCTGAACTGGTTACTTCTTCAAACAGGGAATTTGTAAACCCTTTGCACAAACCTGCATACTTCATCTTTCCTTCCCTTACATTCCACACCCTAATTATGTAGAGAGACATGCAAGATTGAAAAATATAGCTTGGAATTATTCATGAATGCAAAATATATCCAGAAAAGTAAATTCCTTGATCAATTTTTGTTTTTTTCTCATAGACACCTCCTTTTTCTCACACACATTTTTTTTTACTACACACCCAATAAGACAAGGATGAACTGGATTCTACTATGGTTCTTTCATTATTAACAAAATAATCATTTGCATTCTAACTGCAAGTACTTTATTATTCATGACCAATTACAAAGAACACTAACAAATTTCAAAACCTCAATTAAATTTCAAGGCTTGCAATGTGAAGGGGATGGGGATGTGTGTGTGGAACCCACTTGAATTGTCCCTAAAAACCATGAGCAAATTTGATAGCAAAAAGACAGAAAGAACTCCCACAGGGCCATTTTATGAAGCACTTTACCCTATTCTTTTGTGCTGTCAGTCTCTGGAATAGAGAGAGAAATAAGCTTACTGTCCTCTACCAGAAATGCATAGCAGATCAAAGCTGAAATAAAGTTAACTTTTAATGGCAAGTTCAAGAAATGTAATTGCAAGCTGTACGGTCTTAGTAGGCATGACTTCTTATCAGATATTCCTCATGATTTGCAACACACATCACATGTAGATTCAAATATATGCATGTATAAACATTTCGTTGTCTTTGAAGGGAGAAACGTCTAACCCATTTTCTCTCTGGGATTTCCATTGACTGATGTGATACCTTTAGCAGGGGCAAAACTGGTCAACCTGAAAGATCCCTGCTGAACTCAGTCAACAGGCTGAACATGACCTTGGCAGCTGTTTCTGCTTTCAAGGTCACTACAAGCCTTATAAACTGTTTTCCTTTCCATCCCTCATAGGATTAAACAGCAATACGGTCAAAAATAACTAACTTTAATATAAGTCTCAGGAGAAAGTAAAAAACCAATAAATACATCCAATGGGGAGATATAAGGTGCAGAAAAAGGTCCATTCAGGGTCATATCCAAAGTCTATGGCTTCTATTCTGCTGCAGTTTGCTACACTTCTTGCTGAAGATAGACTGTTAACATTGCACATTTAAAATCTCTACAACACCCCCTACCTTTCTTTTACACAGAACATGCCTCTTATAGGATTAAATGAATCAGACGGGAAAAAGGCCTTATGTCTTTAATGTTCTGAACTAGAGATGTTCGGCCTGCAGCCTAGACACTATGAATTAAGACTGGGAGAAAGAAAGGATTTATTCCTTTCTTCCATTGCAAGTTTAGAAACCCCAGCCTGATCATGATGGGAACATGAATAGCTATAAATAAACGTGTTTTTCACCAGTCTCTCAGGGCACAATAGAGGTTGAGAGCAAAAAGTAGAAACTGTGACTCAAATACACGTTTGTCCCTATCTCGGGTTAAGCAGATTGGGAATTATTTTGTTATGTAGCAGTGACTGGCAAGGAATCTCTGGGAATAGGTGAAGCAAAAGGTGCCATACTTCTACTTTCCCCACAGCGGAAAAAGAGTCACAGCACGTGAGTAGACTGAAATTCAGGACTACCACACAGAAAGGAATCCCTAGTAGCAATTTATGAGAGGTTTCTGCTTATTTTCACCAGGTTTACATTTCAAATAGAGTCAAGCTGCTGAGGAAACCTTTTCCAAGGATATACTTTTACCCTTGGATTTCAAAACAGCATATGTGCTCATGGAAGTAAACATGGACAGACAGACTGTTCAGTGTGTAACATGATTTAAATATATCTAGGTGTTTCTCTACCAAACCTTCCCTCTTACCTTCAGCTTATAGGATATGGAGCGTGTTCCAAGATGCATGGGCATTTGGATACTCTTTGAGTGTTTTCTCTCCTGGCCCAGTCTCCTTATGGAGAAATAAACAGAAGTGTCAAAAACCTTACAAAAGACTTGTTCTCTTCAAATCGCCAGATTAGTTTTGAAGGCTCAAATTTTCATTTTTCCTAACAGGCTGGAAATGCTGACTTTACAGTTGCTTTGAACTGCCAGAATGGCCCTAAGCGGTCGTAGAAAGGCTAAGAATCTGGACCAGAAAGCTTGGAATGGCTCCAGAAAATCATCCCAAATTTCCTATGCTATACCAGCTCATGTTGCCAAAGGAATAACATCCGTTGCTTTGGTGCTGTGCAGCGCAGCTGTGTGACTATTCAAAAGTGCATTTGAAAACTGCAAAATCAGCAGGCTTCATTTGCATGCAGTTCTGGGTTCTCAAATAGGTCTAATTTAGCAAATACCCCACAGGAATAGGAAACACTATGAACATATTGAGATAATTGAGAAAATTCAGGGAAAAAATGCAGGGAGTTATTATGTACACTAATCATTATTTCTCTCACTTACTCCAATTTGTTTCGCCTGCTTTTGTTTAACTGTTCCTTTTTTCTTATTATATTTTTCCTCTACCCCATTAACCTATGAAACAATGGCTTATGAGATACAATTAAAAAAGAACTTGTCAAATTTATTTTAATACAAGAATTATGTTTTGCTATTGTATTTTGGTGGCATTTGCAATTACACATTAGGATAGAGCCTATAAGGATTATGAATCTTCCTATTTTAAAATGATTGTCATCTGCTGTTAGGAAGAATTTTTTCCCCTCTATAGAGGGTACTATGTAGCACATTTAGGTGTATAAAAAGGATTTCATGCCTCTGTCTGAAACATTGGGTTAGGTATTTATTTATTCATTTATTCATCAATTCATTCTATTTCAGTAATACCTCAGGAGTTCAATCAGGGGAACTAGCATGCAAGGTACTGAACAAATGGAATCCAAAAAGTCCTCGATCCAGAATATTTACAATTAATGATGCAACTGTAGAATTAAATATTCTCTTTCTATTCAGTGTCTAAACAGACAATTAACCTTTTCCCAGCATGGTAATTCTTGAGACTTGCCTCAGGTCAGTGAAGTAACAAAAAAGAAAAAGATGAAGTGCAATAATAAGATCAGCTTGCAAATTGATGGAATTCTTTTCACAGTTGCTTCTAAACTTTCCACAGTAACAATGAAAGAAATCTGGTCCCTACATAGGGACACCTACACAGAGGGTCACCCAGTACTTGATTATATGCTCTACTCAGCATTTCATGTCATATAGTCAGAGTTCAAAAACATCAGTTCTGGCACCTGATACCAGTGCAGAAGACACTGCGTTAAGTGGTCATGCAATGCTACGTGACACATACTCAAGCAATACCCACTCCTGTGTGGAAAAGAGGGTTGTTCTATGTACTTGCATATAAAAATGCTCTTTAGATTCTCTTTCCATCCTATTTATATTCAGAACTGATCTGACTAGCTATGTCTTCTCACTCCTTGGGTGCACCCTATTTCCCTCTTCTGTTAGTTGGCATTGTGGCCCAAACCGACTCTGCATCTTCCCTGCAGGAGAGCCTCAGGGTTCCTGTTACAAGGAAGTCCACATAACTAACTTCTTTCAGCCTCTATTTGCATATGATGCTTTGAGAGGTTGACGTGGAGACAGAATGTGAAAGAAATTTCCTGAATTTCCTAAGCCCCTAGGAAACCCTGGAATAATTATAGTAGTCTTATTGTTGCAGTAATTTGCATTTAGGACAAAAAAAACCCAAAAAATCTTCTCCTAGATTAGTTAAAAATTTGACCTCCTTATTTTTGCATAGCTATACCACAACATAGCTCAATGTTCCCACATGTGTTTTGTCTCCATGTTTCCCCTGTCTTTGCATACTATTTTTCTTTAGATAATACTGACCTTAATCAGTCCTTCATTTCATGTCTTTCCAAGACCTTAATTAAAAACTACTGTTCTACATGTTAATAGATGGCTCTAAAGCACGCAAAAAAAGTGCAACAGGTTAGCAACATGGAGATAATCAGTTAGGGGCTGGAGGGGAAGAAGAGATAGGAAAAAAACATGTGTTTCTCCTAGTCAGCAGAAAATCTTTTGGTTTCTCATGGTCTTTCTTTTAAAGCCTTACTCTCCAATATTTGTATACTATATAGAAAGCAGAAAAAAAAGTAGATAAAAGACACTCATTCATGCATAAAATGAAAACAAAGACAAAATCATTGCTGAGTACATGAGGGTTGTGGGGGGTTTTTTTGTTTGTTGGGTTTTGTTTTGTGGTTGTTTTTTTTTCCTGGCTGAAAGCTGTTGCCTGGGTCCATTTCCAAAGAACTAAACATATAATTATATAACATGTAATTACTCAGCTTTCCAATTATATACAGCAGGGTCAGAAGTTCCCTGCATTTGCATGAAAGGACTAATGAAATGGGTCTCAACACCTGGTCCTTGCCTGAGGAAAATAAATTTATTGAATGAAATCCAAGGGTAAAAAAAAAAAAGCATTACTGTTTTGTATTCTCATTTTTGCCAACAATTTTGCTTTTTTAATAAAAATTAGAACAATGCAGTAGAATTAGGCTGGAAGTCTCAGAGGTCCTGAGTCCCTTGATCCTTAAAAGGACAGGTAAGATACTTAAGGCAGCAAAGAATTAGAAAAGAATTAGAATTACTTTCCTAATTCTCTCAAGCCACCAACATGCTGCAGCCTGGCATGTCCCATTATGGAAGCCCATTACAGGGGACATCCAAAACAAAAAATTAGATGGCCTATTCCCCAAATAAGACTATTTATATTCTAAACAAGTGCATTCGCTCTATTAGTATCTACACCTTTTTCACTAAATACTAGGTTAGAGTCCATCAGGAATTCTGGAACAAAAGCCACATCTTCTAGATTCCTTTATCAAAAGGTCCCAGTATAAATTTCAAGTCCACTGGCATTAACAGAATTCTTAAGTCGTCTCAGTATGGTCATGTTTTCACCCAAGACCTTTCTAAACTCTAGTCAGTCAGATTTCATGAATTTTTATGAGGTTAAAAAAAAATTAAAATATCCTTTTATTGCTTAGAAAACACTGTGACATTTTCCTGTGGAGCAGCCAGTCATCATTCTATTCATGTGGAATGCCATCCACAGCTATTTGATCCATTGCCAACCTGGATCAGACAAAAATGCATCACCTTAAGGCAAAAACTCCTTTGTCCTTTTGTTGATCAGTAATGAGTCAGCAAAGTCTTGAAACAGTGAACATTTGTCACATACCCCACAATTTCAAAGCCACATGTTGGAGGCAAAATGCTGGTTCCAGATTTTCTGAAGATTTTAGGCATATTTATGCTGAATCCTTCAGAGTGTAAAGATAAAATCTGGGAGCTATAGTGAAATCTGCAGTGGTTAGCAAGGTCCTTAAGGTGCTCAGAACAAAAATCAGAACACTAAATAAAGAAATATCAAAGCCAGCTAAAAAAAACTGAGCAGACAAGTGTCTCGCTGGTATCAACCCTTTCTTTGAAATTTAGTTACCTGCCCGCACCCTTGATTTGGGTGATTCCATGTGAAACTAGAGTTTTCAGCAAGCTTTAGATTTTTAGGCTCGTTCATGCTTTGCTTTTTTAAAAACAATAATGGCTGAAGGATTTTTGTAACCTGCTCTGCTACAGTTCACATGAATTCTACCAAATGGGTAGTTTATTTGCCTAATTTTTTCGTTCAGTCTGGGTCTTTATCATCACCAGATCAGAGGCAATTATCATAATACAAACAAATCTGGGAAATACAGTTCTTCTCATGGGAGAAAAATTAAATAAAGTAAGCTTCAAATATGGTGGATATGGGCAAATATTAGCTACAGTAGGAGACTACTGAGATGACTCGTGAAACGACACTGATTTGTAGCAGCTGAGATCTAGTTTAGTGCATCACAGTCTAGTGATACCATGAGTCACTGCCCACGAGGGTTATTTCTTTGACCCTCAGGACTTTTGAGGTGTATGAACTCTTATTATTAGCAACATCTGTTCCTGTAAGTGTGTCACTTAGCCCTAAACCCCTGAGCCCAGTAACTGAGCCCCACAGGTCATTGAGCAATCTCAGGGCCCTTGTTCAATTGAAGATCCTTTCCAATAGTAGGTAACAAAAACATGATTAAGTATTGAAAATGATGAATTTTCAGTCCATGCCATATCATAATGGAATGTAAAGGAGAAGAATTTGTAAACTGGGTGGGGTTTAAAACACAGGTGGGAATTAAAAAATACTCATCATCCAAACCAAAGGAGAAAATATGGATAATTTAACACTGTTACAGCAACTTCCTCAAGCCAGTGTTTTCCTAATAACAGTCATGTAGAGTCTCGATGCTTTAGTAGCCCAGAAAAGGAAAAGAAATAACTTTAGATCTAATAAGATTTTGGAAAGCTATAGGCTGTTCATGTGTTGGATGTTATTGCCGTCAGAACTGGGCATGTCTGAAAATAACCATGTTTATCTCAGCCTTTTGGAAAAATCTGCTAAGCTCACTTTCTTCACAGATATCTTAGAGCTGGTATACACCTAAATAGATCTGTCAGAAAGAAAATAGCCTTTCCAAACTCTTCAGGAGGTCTATGGGAGTTTTAAACCATTTATTCAAAATTTATCCTAAAAAGGTAGTCACACTATTAATTTTTTTTCCTAGCTCACGTCCCCATTAAAACTTTTGAGGGAAGATATATAAAAGAGAAAGAAAAATGTTGTTTAAAAAAATCTTAACTGCATTTATGTAACAGCACAAAGTTCAATATATTCAATCTAGCAGAGACCTGTCAAATTGAGAAACAATTATTTTCACTGAAAAAAAAAATATATTTTTAAAAAAAAAGGAAAATCTACCAAAGAACATATGATGGACACAATGTCTTTTAACATATTTAAAAATTCTCACATCTCAATCTGTGAGAAATCTTGCAAAGATCTCTACTGCTGTGAAGTGGCTGCTTTTATGTAAAGATGCAGAAAGACTCTATAGAGACCAGGTATCACCTTCAATTTTATCATGCTCTGAACTAGAGAGAACAAACTGAACAGAAGCACCCTCAAGTTTATAGGGAGTCAGGTTTCTGTGGAATGTAGCACTAGAAAAGTCATATATTTTTTAACCAAAAGATCTCATTTCTTCAATGCAAAGAATCAGCTTTGCAACGCTTCAGCACTTATTTGTCTCTCTGATTTCAGTAGTAACTTCTGAATCCAGAGGTAGATGTATCTGCCTTTTCTTTTTCCCTGTATTCTTTGCATTGAACTAAATTGAGAATAGTGGCTCAGGTCCCTGTAGATCAAATTAAAAAGAAAATATAATATCTGCACTTTTTTAAAGAACATTCATACCTTTGACGATTTAATGGAGACTCATCCTCCTCTCCCCCTCTTCAGCAAACAATGGTGTGATAATCACCTAATAGCTGTCTTCAGTCACAGAGTTGTAATTACAGAAATAACCTAATAATACCCAGTAGCTTGCTATTTTTTATCACCAGGATAAAGTATCTTTCCAGATGACTATAGAATAGCTCCAGGTAGTAGTCTTTTAAGTTTTGAAACTAGGTTGTGGAAAGAAACTAACATACAGAAAAAAATATGATTGCCTTTTACTTCTAGGTAATAAAGAAACATTTAGAAGAGTGGGAAAAGTTTTCCTTCTCTGTTTTACTTGAAAAAAAGAAGCTGGTTTACGACCAACTATTGCATTTTAAGGATGAGGCAGAGAGGAGGGAGGAAAACCAGTTTCCATTTGGAAGATATGGTCATGGTCTGTCCAGAGCTGCCATTTCAAAACATATCTGAAGTGACTTCATGTTCTTACCATCTAATATTCACAAACTGAGTATGAAACTGATTATAATTCTAACAGGACTCCATCATCCAAAGACACTGCTTAGCATCTAGAAATTCCTAGTCAGTGAAGGTATCTGGCCTTCTATTATCCAGATGCTTTAACCAGTGATTCAATTCTAGTCACTATTCTCAAAAAGATTCCAGTATAACTTTAGCCTTCTAGCACTGGTTCTTTAAATCATACCATATTCCAGGTTGGTTAGGGGTTTTGTTTAAGAACTCTGCTCTCCTGCAAGCACAGGTCAAAGTTTCTACTTGGCATAAAACATTCCCAGCAAGTGTTGTTTAAGAAGGAGAGAAATGGAATATTCACAGTCCCTCTCCTCCTTGTAAAATAATTCTGAAGTTGTTACACATTTAGTGGGAACATCTGGATCCATGGATAAAAGAACACAGCTGTCTTATATGATTTATGATTCCATTTTCCTGTCTTTACCCGGGGCCAATTTCAGTCTTTTTTTACTCTCACCCCCCACCTTTAACTCATATAACTTTGTCATTTTTAAAGTATTTTAAGATGGTTCTCACTTTCTGGCTGTCCCAATAAATCCACCTTGAATTCCTTGTGCTTGTTACTGCAGTATCTGTTCAACTAACAGATATATTAGTCTTTGAACAGACACATTCCAAGCCGAGCTACTTTTTAATAAAAATAACAAAAGAATGATGCTTGAAATTGAATACAAATTTCACTTTTTAATTTTATGATTTTGCACTTTAATATATTTCACATTTCTATT
>KZ505722.1:755369-775550 GCA_002844005.1 Limosa lapponica baueri
GTTTTACTTTTGATGCATGTATATGTACTTCTTCATGTATATGCTGTTAATAATTTCATTAAGTAAGAAAATTTGCCATGAGATATTTTTTTTCTATTAAGGATGCAGATCCTAGTTCAAAACACTAGACATATTAACAGGTGCATAACAAGAAATTTAAGAAGGGGAAAAAACTGCTTAAGAAAAAATGAGACATAGAACTTGAAGTAATAATGGCTATTTCATGATTTGTCATGAATCAGGTGAGTGATGGTACAAAAAAATAATCTCCACTGGAAAGATGAAGCCAAGGGAGCATGTCAAACATATACCAAACAGCAAGGCTGAAAGCAGAACAGAGAATATTTTCAATGCTTATCTGAGTTGGAATGTAAACCGGGCTGCTAATGAACTCCTACACCAAATGATATCTAGATTAAAGGGAAATGAGTTGACAATTTACATGCAGATTTTTATGGCTATGGGCCTGCATTATAAGCTCTGACTTTTTAATTGGTGGTGTTTGCTCCCAAATTAAGGCAGTAAATCCAAGTTGTGAAGTTGTGTGGTCTATGCACATATTTATATATAGTCCTTTTGAATAAACTATAAACAAATTTGCTTACAACTTAATGACAATTCCTACATATTTGTCACTTTTTCCTCTTTGTGTCAAAGCATAGCTCAGATGCTCAACTTTTTCTTTCATACAGCTACTGCATCCAGCATTAATCAAATCCAGAAAATGAAAAACAGAAGAAACTTTACAAGAAGTTTGTCAAAAGGTAGAAACTATCTCAAGATAAATGTTACAACTTTTTCACAGGACTAAACATTTTGACCTTACCAGTGAAACAGAAAATATTGTCGGTGATCCATAATCCAGATATGTTCTACATAATTGTTCTTCCCACGTTTCATTTATACACATGTACACGTATTCCCAGAACAGAGTGAGGTTGCAAGCTGTCACCTTTCTTGCCACATTCTGGTTAATGTCCATGCCTGATCCCCACAGTTAATCTGTCTTGAAGAGGAACACCTAGCAAAAGCCGTAGCAGAAATAAAGCTACCCTGCTACCCAGGATGCCCTGAGTGACTAAAACTATCAAGGCAGTATTGTAAAAGGTGGCACATTAGATTGGAGAGCTTCCCCCCCTTCATTTGTTACAGGAATGACTGGCCAACTCCTGATTGCTTCAGTTGTCAGCTCAATGTAAGAGCTCCTCCTGCTGACCCCAGCCATCACAATATTGTCCTGGTGATGAGGAGTCTTAAGCGACAAAATCCTTTGCCAAATAGGAGTGAGTCAAGCTAAAGAGTTCAAAGACAACAGAATGAGATATGAAGATTACTTGAAAAAGGCATAAATATTTAAGCAGAGTATGGAAGAAATATTCCTAACACACTTTTGAAGAAATATTCTTAACACTGATGTCTGGGTATTAAATTTCCTGCATAGGTGTGAAACTCTTGAGGCTTTCCTTAAAAAAACAAATGGGCACACTGAAAAGGATTTGCTGGTTTGGGAGACTTAATAGTTTTCAGACAAACCCAAAACAAATCACTAATAACAAGTGAGACTAAGGGAGTACCAAGATGTAAACAACATAGGAGCATAAACTGCATCACAGTGATGACTTAGGATAAATACTGTTGTCACCTGTGCTATACTAAAATAGGAATTAGTGCTACAGTTCCTTTGTGTTACTAATATGTGATAGCAGCCATAGCAGCTTAGACATTCTTTTTTTCTAAGGCTTCCTCTTGTGCCATGCTTTAGAAAGAGGTCAGTCCTGTGGAGTAAGGTAGAAATTTGCCCTGGTTTCCTGCTCTGTAGTCTAAATAGCCCTGTCCAGTTAGGTGACGACCACTTTGTTAGTGCACTTCAGCAGCCACACATCATTACACCACTTTAGCCCTACTCCGCTTATTAGGCTGAACAATGAAAAGTCATGTGAACAACCAAAATTTTAGCAGTGCCAAAATAGCACCATTTCACTTTCTGCCTTCTCGACAGTTTTAGAGATCTATTGTCAGTGTAATTTAGCAATCATATTACGAAGTAAGACACCGTGTTTTTCTTTAAAAGGACAATGCTTGAAACAAAAATTATTGTTGTCATCTCTTTCAGACTGAATTTAAACTTCAAGCAGGTAATTCCTTCCATTTTTCTCTTTCGAGAGGAAAGCTTCTTGGAAACACAGGGCCGATGACAGGCTCTTGAGTGTAAGCCAGTGAGTTATGATGACAAGAACCATTCTGAAGTGCTTTAATGGTGGATCATCCAAGGGGAAAAAAGAAAAGATTAGGGCCTTATGTCTCTAGTGGGTACTTCAATTCACATCTGACCTACTGGATGCTGGTAAATGTAGGTTATCATTGTTTAGAATGTTGGGCAAGCCCTCTCCAAACAATTGAGGTACTATTAGTGGGATATGATGTTACGAGCCGGAAATGATCCTATGAATACCTGCTCTTTGAAGAGGTGAAACGTTTGCCCCTTTTTGTGTTGCCTGTTTTTATCTTTCCTTTTTAAACAGTTTTAAAGCTAGATGACATAATTATTGTCCCAGTGCTATTGCACTGAAAGAAGCCAGCTGACAAACCTCGCAGAAAGATTGCAAAACTGCAGTTTGAAATACAATCTCAAACATATAAATAAATAAATAAAGTAGCCAGCTGAATGTCAGCACCTTAAAGCCTTGGCAGAAGAATAATGAAATGATCATCGGAGGAGATGCCTGGGTAATAGTTATAGAAATCTGTATTGTATCTCTCCCTACGTCTGCCTAAATCAGAATAATCCTCCATTTTTTTGCTTCTACATTGCTATTTAGCATTGATTTTGGCCCCTGTGCACAAGGCCTGCAGGACCCTTGCTCCAAGAGTGGGATTAAGCAAAAAAGAAAGGAGGAAAAATTTCCTGGCTCTCTCTGCTGTATTGCTTAGTAGGAGTTAACTGTTGCAAGCAGTTTTCTAAGCACTTTGAAGAAGGATATAGCCGTAACATCTCCTGTTATGCTGTCTTCTAGACTTTTTGATGGCATATTGTCTATGTAAATTAAGCTTCTCTAAAGATGATACCTCTTCCTAAACATCAGTTCCACCTAATCTAGATGACATTAATATTGTACATTTAGATTACAATGCAGATAGCTTGATAGATTTATCTCCTGACTACGCAGAAAACTGAGTTCACCCATGACTGCAGTGCAGTTATTGTGTCTGCAATCACAGTTTCAGAAGTACCCACTGCTGCTAACTGAACTGCAAGAGCTTTGATTGTTAGTAGACCATGGTGACAGTCCATCATATTTAATCTAGGAGCAGCCCCCACCCACAGCCTGGTCACAGCAGAGTTAAATACAATGGGTGGGCTATGCATATAAATAGTAAAATAAAATGTCAAGATAAATCAAGGCCCACTAAAGTTATCTGTGTCATGGTGAGGCCTGAACTGTTCAGTAGCTGCAACACAGCTCTCCGCAAACAATTAAAGGAAGCTCCAGGAAGCCTGTGCAGTGATCCCTTAAGCAAAGCAGTTTCAGGAGACAGAATCCAGCACAAAATCTTTCCTATGATTCTCCATCCCTTGAAATGATGCCACCGCTGAATGCATGCCAGGTTGTTAGTGAAACTGGTGTGTAACAGACTTAGTGTACATTGGAAACATGTGAATTATGTCAGCCAACCTGGTTCTGGTTGGGCTTTTGTCCAGAAAGGATATCTGTTTTGATTCCCTATATCAGAACACAATAGACTGGAAAATAGTTTACGGGAAGATGGAGTAAGTGAATGTCTGGATCTAAAATTCACAGCTGTCCAGCTACTTCTCCTATGCACTGGATGGAAAATCCTAAGAGTGTGGAAAAAGTTTGGATTCAGAGTTGTCCATTGAGATTGGGAGTATGTTACTGTATAATTTCTTTAGTGGATGGCAATATAGAATGTCTCTGGGAGACAGAGATGGTCTAGGTGGTGCCTTCCACATATGTTTTTCCAGTTCAGTTAAAAACTTAAAATATAAGGTTTACTTTGGTAAACCTTGTTCCGTTCTCTCATCCAAATCAAGAAAGTTTGCCTGGTATTACTGTTTTCACCTTAAAACTTTGGGGATTTTGCCTATTTGACTCTAAACATTCTTACTAAAAGTAGCTAAAATATATTCTGTAGAAAATGGGAACTTTTTCCAAAACAGTTAACCAAGTTGATCATAACCTCGGTTTTATACGCTGAGATAGTTCTGGCAGATAGTTTCAAGTGCACCAGAAGAACTTTAGCCTTTTAATGAAGCTGGGTTTCTTCTTGTGAATTGTGCAAGCTGGTCTGGGCTGCCCAGAAGGCTGTTTTGATGGGGGGTCGTCTTCAAGTACAGAGTCATGGAGCTGTTGTAGAAGAGAATTGTTACATATTAAAGCTACATGGGTTATGAAATTAAAGAGTTACAGTGTCAGGAAGTAAAAAAAAAAAAGGTGGTGGGGTTTTTTTTGATTATTATTTCTTCTGGAACAAAGTAGTTCCAGCGTGGCCCAATCACCATCTTCTTCACCTTTAAGGTGACCTTCAAGATGTAAATTCTTCATATCGCAGCTCTAAACCCATCACTAACAGCTGAGGAACTGAGCTTTAAGTGATTGCATTTATGGCTGTGCTCAGACAATCTCCCTACATGCTGCTGTTCTGTAGATTATTGAATCATTTTATTTTTCCATACAGCTCTGTCTTTCTGCTAGTACTGTTTACTCTGCCAGGCTCCAGCTACGTCTGCACTTATTTAAATGCCACTTCTAAGCAACCAGTACACACAGCAAGCCTTTCCCTGGAAAAGGCTTAAAGTGCTGCAGCAAATCCATCTTTATCTGGGCTGGCCTGAACCAGGTGTCCATGTGACTGGCAGCACTCTAAGTGCTGACCTGTCTTAGGAATCAAAGCCTTAAAGTATGTTTGTAAGAAAATGAGAATATTCTTGGCAGCTAAGTCTGTGGAAATGCAATCCCACCATTCCAGACAGCCGTGGTGTGGGGGTTCAGTCCAAGCCACTGTATCATAGGTGTGCATTAGAGGTATGTGCTCTGTACCCTGTACAGTAGCTATGAAATGCGGCTCCTGCTTTGAGCTTACTCAGACAAAAGCACCCTGGAGGCCATTATAATGTGTAGCACATGTTAACTCCTACATCCAACACAGGCTTTCTGGATTGGACCATGGCACTATTAGCCTTCTCCACTTCGTGTCTCTTTCTGAACTCCCCTGTTGCAGCATTCATAGGAAATCAGTTAAGGAGTGGCTATCACTGTAAAAAAACTCTACTGTATGAAATAATGCTCAAGTTCAACTCAATAACAGCTATACATCTATAGATACGCTCCATTCTGAAAGAAGCAGATCCATCAAATAATGTACCCTAAAGTAAAAAACTAGTCTACGAAGCGTATTTTCTATATTGCTCCTTTTGTGTAGGCATTTTTCTTTTTGCATGAGCAAATCAGCGAAATGTACATATTTTATATGTGTGTGTATAAACATATATACTGTATATCTATGAAAGTTCTCATATGTATTCCTTACTGTGTACTGGATGCTATAAAATCCCACTTCTCCTTGGAGGGAGAGCTGACCGCAGGGTGAGCGTGCAGAGACTGGCAGTGTTTTATGAAAGCTGGCAAACATAAGTGTAATAATGATAGATGTGTCAACATCCAAATGTCAACATCCAAAGTTTTCTGGCCAGACATTTAATCTTTTATGACCTGGAGATACATATTAAAAAGATCCCCCAATGACTATTAACAGATGCTTTGATTTTATACATCTTTATTTACCTAGTGCTATAGAAGTGAATGACACTGTAAACAACTAAACAGTGCAAAGAAGCAATATTAAATATTGAAAAAGAGTGAGAAAAGACAGAGAAAATACCACCTGCATAAAAGGTCTTCCTACAAAATAAAATACTTGTTACAGTTGTTTGTATTCACATCGTAGCTGCATGCCCTCTTCCATAATAGTCTGTTGTGGGACTGAGCCAGTGACATCATTGTCTTATTATGGGCATGGATTCTGGGCTGAAGTTCGTCATCCTGTCAACAGCAAGTGTGACCATTTGCAGGGCAAGGACATGTCAGGACACCTGGGACACATTTGTGTATACAGCCTTTTCCTGCTGTCTGTCTGCCTGCCGCTTAAACTCAATCCCACCCACATTCCGCTTAAAAGACCACAGTGGAAGGACAAGGGAAAGGAGGGGAAGGACATGGGGGTGGGGAGAAGAGGGAAAAGTGTTGATAAGAGAGTACAATGACTGGAATGTGTACATTGCAGAGGGGGGGGAGGGGGGAGAGATGTGTATTAATGTTTGTTCTGTGAAGAGGCGTCTTATTGGAGGAGCAGGAGAAAGTAGCAGTCAAACAAAGACAAGAGAAACTGCTTAAGAGGAGTTAAGACATGATTTATGGAGTAGTCTTAATTTTACCTATGATTCTTAGTTATTTCAAATTTTAATAATTAAAATATTGCAAATATTGTATCTATTCTTTATCTCTATACTGCTATCTCTTTGCATATACATACACTTATGTATCTATATGTACATAGACCAGAAAACAGTTAAAATTGTGTTTCCAGCGTAAGTCACGTATCTGCTTTCTCACTATGTCTAACTAAATAAATTCAATTCAACTGCTCAGGGAAAGTAGGGATACTGACAGTTATTCCTTGTTTTGGAATAATTTGTACATATGCATTGTGCATTTCATTCCTTGTACATATGCAAAGGGTGTAACGTAGCATTTGACTTTCAATTTTCATGGACTGTCAGAAGCTTAGATTGATCTCTCTTTAAAAGTATCTCCAGTGGCACCATCAGTTCAGAACTATACAGTGCAATATCAGCTTCAGGATTCGTAATACCAATTCAGCATTACTAATACTAATACAGCATTATTAATTCTTTCACATTCAGGGTCTTCCTTTAAGTTCCTCCATTCAGAGCTGACCCTTTAAAATGTAAATTCTAGTAATTACAAGAAAAAAATGTGCTGTGTGCTAGGGAATGGGATATCATAAATGAGTCTATATCAGTCTACCCTGGTAGCAAAGAGGGCAGAAAAGGAAACAAAGACCTTGCGTGTGAGTGTGACAAGATTTGGGATAAATAATGTTGTGATGTTTAGGAACAGAGAACATTAGAGCAAAATTTTCAGTAATTCTTTTTATTTATGAATAAGCCACTCATGTAAAATCTACACCCTGTGGAGTAACTGTAGGTGCCTAATTGACTGCCTGTAAGCAAACCATTACAACTCCATTACTCCATCAGCTGCGGGGAGGACACAGTGGGAAAAACCAACTTGTAAGTAAAGTTTTCACACCCCTGCCTCGTGGTGAACTCCTCAGCTGCTTTTCACATTCTAAATCCAGAATGTGTCTCTTCTCACAAACTCCCTATCTGTGTAGTGCTGGCATACACAGCATGCTCTGCTATGGCAATTGTGCCAGATAATTAGAAACAAATTTAGCCCTGGTATAAGCATGCACACAGTTCCCAACAAAACCACTGCCTTTATTAAGAAAAATGTCACAGCAAGAAAGTTCTGTGACACCTATATAAGTGTGAATGTGTCATCGTACAGCATCAACAGATCTCCAGCTCTTCTTGTTTATCTTCACTTTGGCTCTCTCTAGAAGTAGCCTAAGAGTGATGACTGCAACAGAAGGTGGAAAAAATTGGAAAGCAATGTTGTGATAGTGATTAAATATATTACTCTAAAGGTATATATTTATTTTCAATGCATATTTTGCGGATAGAAAATACTTTTTTTAAAGGAAATATGAGAACAAGAGTATAGATGAAATCCTATGAGAAGAGTCACTGTATTCATTAACATCAAACTTTATATTGCTTCCTTCAAATTTCCTCAGCTTAGCTACTGACTTCTAGTTTCAGGCTACAGAAATGAGTAACACATTGTAGAAAAGAAAACCAAAAATTAGTTCATTCCAATTTTCTAATCTGCTGGATATTTAAAAAGATCTCTAAACCAGAGTCAATATAAAAACTACTGATAATCTGTGCAGAAAAAGCCATGCACTGTGAGGAATGTCCCCCTGTGACCCAAGCAATATGCCAGAGACCCAGAGGATCACAGTGGTGATGGTCAGGAAACGCAGTGACAGAAGACTTTTCTGAAAACTTTTTGAAACTTCCTTCCTCTGTTTGGATAAGATATACCAAGAGAAAGACCAGTTGGAATTCAGAAATGCAAAACTAAAAGTGAATATGAATATGTATTTATACATGCATATAAATCTCTCTCTATATATAATTTCTTAACAGTTAAACGCTGTCTTAAAAACTCCAGGAAAAATTGGAACTGTTTCACTTCAAGTTTGAGGAAGTTTAAATAAGTTCTTGTTTTATCAGAAGGAGTCCATCTACCACACCCATCTCTGTGGATTAACTGATTATTGCCCGTAATCCACAAGTTTGACCAGACATCAATAGAGGTGCAAAGAAGAACCACACTTTAAAAAGGGTCAGGCTTGATCCTTGTCTCATGATGCGTCATGTCTTATTAAAAACAATGAACAAGGAGGACAAGGAGGCTGCTAGTCAGCAGCCCTTTCTGATCTCCATGATTCTGCTTACTTAGTATTCAGCTCCCTTATGATGGATGCAGAAAATCACAAGTGATTACTGCTTGTGGGAACTCATTAAACTGGGATAGCTCAATTGCTTGCAATCACATATTCTTGCCCTTATTTGACTCAGCATCTGCTGTGTTCTGTCTCCTGGACGCCATCCCTATGAGCCAAGGAATCAGCTGAGAGGATTGAGGTCTTTAGGATCTTGACACATGAGAGTTCCACATTATGAACAATTCAAGGTATTCTAATTGCACTTAGTGACATTGCATGTCTTCCTCTTAGAGTTCAAAAGTAGACAAAGGAAAAACAGAAAAAAAAAATTAAAAAATGGACTGAGACTTTATGTGTTGAATGAAGATGTTCAGCTTTATTCAGAAGCAATTACACTGAGGAAACCTGGCAGTGGAGAGAATCAGTCATTTCTTTTCCTGGGAAAGAGGTTTACAGGTATGTCTGCCTCTTTTTTACTACCCAGGTATCCATCTTGTTAACCTTTAAGGATTTACCCTTTGTGCTTATAACCTTTTTAAAAGTTCCAAAGATATTCATAAGAGTCTCTGGTGTATGTAAGACCACTTTTAAGCCATGGGGAAAGCCAGAAATATTTCTACATTTTTCCATATACTAGTTTCTTTCTTACAGGCTTCCTTCTTGTTAATAAGTTTTAGTGATAAATCTCAGAACAATACAGTTCTACTGTTTACCTGCTTAGACAGTGACAACTAAGGCAGTGATGTACAGCACCTGAAAGAAAAACAAACAACAAACCAACAAACCACACCCCAACATCCCCTACCCCCAAATAAGTTGTACAGAAACATCACAAAATTAGAGAGGCACAACTGTTAGAGCTCAAGGTCTAGAAAAACTATGGGGTTTTCTCCCTACCTTTTTTGTATATCTTGTTATGTTGGATAAATTCTAAGCTTATTTAAAATTTAAATAACTTTCTCAGACCAGGCTTTTTATTGCTTATCTGTTACACCTGAATGCTAGTTAGAAGCTCAAGAAAGTAAAATTACCAAAACTCTTATGCAGAGCAATGTCCAGAACAATCCAAGGTGAGATCCAAGCACTTAGGCATACAATCCAGTGTAATTTAAATACTTATATCCAGAAGGGTGATCTGAAAAACTCCATGCACTCATTTACATGTCTGAGAGTCCATAGGCATCTAAGTTTTCTAACTTAGTGTGTCACTGCACACATCCAAATATGTCACCCTCCCAACTGAATGAAATATCTAAATGTGCATCCTCCACACCCAGTCCATCTGGGATGCAAAACAGTGTGCCCTTGTGCTAAGTCCGCCCAGTGATCCGGGTCAGTAGGTGTGCTCTGAGCTCACTTCATGCATAATGACAGCATCAACTTTAGCACATTGCATAGCTCCCACAGTCACTTTCATTCAAAAATAGGTCAGGAGAAGGCGGCAAGTACTTTCATAGCAAGACTGTTATGCAAAATGTGTTTAGTAATATCACCTCCTCCTCCTCCCCCTTGCTGGCTATCTTCTGGAAGAGAAGCAGGAGACAGTTGTCTTTGCTGACACTTCATATGACTTACTTAGAGAAGTGCAGGCGAAGCGTTTTGGTTGCAAATCTTAGTTCCACAGAACCTAATTTGGACTATGGATAAGTGCCTAAATTCAGGAGAAAGACAAAATTTTAGATGCTTCCCTCTCTTTGACATTTTCAAATGTGTAGCTTAGACATCTACCATCTAAACATATTGGCTGATATGAATCATGTTTGAGAGCTGTACTGGAAAGTTTGGATGTCCCACGCTGCACCATGAATTCCACTCCTCAGACTTGTATCTAATTTTGAGGCACTGAGTCAGTGAGCAATCTTCCAGTACTTTTTTTTCCCCTGATTTTTCTGATTCTTTCTGATCTTAACCAGATTTTTGGAAGTTCAAACTAAAGCGTGTTGAACCTTGCTCCATGTATCTGTGAGTGTGCAGTGCCTTTCTCTTCTGAATAGCCGAATGAAGGAAGTTAGATCCTAGTGTTGTCAAATGGGCACCAAATAACTTGAAAATTGGAGAAAACAAAGTCCTACAGTTATTCCAAAAACCTCCTGGTCAGTGCCAGAAATTCAAAGCCATCGGTAGCCCCAGAAAAAGTTCTGTTTAGCAGATAAAATGTAAATTAGAGGATCAGTTGTCTTCTGCTCTAAACTCTGTGAGCCCTCCTTGCCTCTAGCAGCTTCAGCAGGAGTAAGAAAGTCAAAGCAGCACAGAAACTTTGTTTTGTTCATTTGATTCACAAAGATGACAATGAACTTGACATCTCTGAGCAAGATTTCTGTTTCACAAAGCTACCTGCAAATGAAGCGAGGGATGCAGTGACAAGACAAACCAACAATAGTCATTTTATTTGTACAGACAGTTCAGAAAAGAGCAGTTGCAGGTAACAAGAAAAAATGAAATCCTTAGTTAATATCATTTTCTGATATTGAAGTCAGTGTCTGCTTTCTTTCACTTCATTGCAACCCTACAGGCTCATAATCATGTTGCAACTGCTATTACAGTCTAACAAGGACAATCACAGACACGGAGAGGTCCAAATCTGTGCTCTTTGAAGTACTGTTTTTGAAATGCAGGCAGTTCCAGTTTTTGGAAATTTTTGGAAAGGGGTGAATAAATTCAGTTTCAGCCATGAAATTTAGATTCTCCCATCTTTCTCTGTCAGATCTTCCCTGTGAATTGACCCCACTGGTCAGTTTTGGGTCGCCTGTACTGTCTGCTCTTTCCCACAGGTGTGACCCCTCTATGCTTTTCCCCTTCTGACCCTCCAACAGGGCACCCAGCAGAGTGAGCTGACCTTGATTGTTATAGCAATAGGTATAGGCGGGAGCCTCTCTGCATACCATTCCTTGGCATTAACTGTAACTATAGGTCTTATCCCTCTGAGAGCAAACAGTTTCTGCAAAATATGGTGTTAATTTCAGAGTTCAGTTAGTTTAAAGAGGCTTAGCTAAAAAGTAAAATTGCTGAACAGAAAATCGGTCCTGTTTTACGTCAAACCAGGACACGCAGCCGGAATTACTAGGCTATGAAGACACAGATTCTAGTCCACCCCACTCATCCTACACAGCTCCCGTTAAAATACTTAGTGCTACTTCCACATTTTAAGTCCTCTTCAGAAATGAGAGATTCAAGTTTTCCGAATCAAAATCCACGATAAAGATTGGTTCATAGCACCTATAGGCTAGGTTTTTTAGCCTCGTGTTAAGGGTGCTGGAACATAGAGGTAGGATAAATAGCGTTAAGGTCACTGAGTCAGTTAGAAATTAAATCCAACATGGATTTTCCTGCTATGGCAATCAAACTACACTTTCTCCCTCCCAAAGCTGGCCTGCTTTTCCAAGATGTATTCATGTAATTCTCAAGGGGGAAGACTTAACTGCTTTATTTTTTATGAAAAGCCTATGTGGTCAGTGGGTATTAACTTGTACTAAAATTTTTATCAAGATCTGTGCTAAAGGCTCATTGACACTGTCAAAGATACAACAAGCGTGCTGATCTGTGTTTTCATTTTATTTATGTTTTTGCATTTCCAGATCCGTTCCTGCCCCTCAAACCATTCAGCAGGGCTCCCTGGAGCCCTTTTTTTTGGTATCACAGTGAGGGTGCGTGCATATCATGTAAGTGCTGATAAACGAGGCCAGGTATATTTTAATAACCTTCGATGTGGAAGGTATTTGTGCACCACTCTTACACGCAGTCAGTCATTGTGTATCTTGGCAAAGCAAGATCCATTTCTGAGGAAAGAGAACTATTTCCATCCTTAATAAGTCATTCCAAGTTTCCTGTGATGTTATAAATAATCGGGCAAGCAGCCGGCTTTATTCTCCCTAATTTGATATGGCAGACTTGGAGAGCAGAAAAGTTCAGTCTCAACATAAGCTCTAGAATTGGACTTTGACCAAGATTTCCCCCTTCCCTCTCCTAATGAGATAAAGTTTATCATAAAACATGCTTACCAAGGCAGCTGAGACAGGGCCCAGGCTTCACATCTATTTCCTAGGAGCCCCCCGCTCATAGTCAGCCCTGCGTGCTGCATGCATGAGGTCACAGCGTGCTTTGGGGAGCTGGCAGCTAGGCTGACAGTCTTAGCTAATACACTTGTCATTTGGGAAAATAAAAAAGTGCTTGCAAAACACAGCTTAAATTAGTTTGTGAGTAATTGGAAAAGGAAATATAAAGTCACACTGGTTTATATGCATGTCGGGAAGGCAGTGAGGTGATGCATTGAGTACCTGGGTTACTGGCAAAGGTCAAGCACCCTCATGACAGGCTGAGATCTTTTCAAAACTTTGGGGAGATGCAGCAATCTTCACAGAACTTTCAAGAGCTGCACAAAGCAGATACACGAGGAGGTTGCAGAGCTTATTTTTATGCATGAAAGAAGGTCAATTGAAAGGACACATTCCTTCATAATTGTAAGAGCGACAAGAGGAACTTGTGATTATATTAGAACCTGAGAAAAGACTATTTCAAGTCTGCCTCTGCAAATGATGCTTTGCAGCATTTTGGGAAAGTCATTCAAGCTGTATCTAATTGTCATTCAATTGTAAAAGAAGTTAAATAAATAACTCTTTACCTATGTTTTGGAAATACAGGAAAATTAATTAGATAATGTTATTGAAATAGTGTATAGGCGCTTTATAATACTACTGGAGGCCAAAGCAGTACATTAATGTTCATTACTTTCAAATACAAAGGAAAGGGTTTTTTTGGTGTTCAGATGCCTCAGGTCATATTTTTAGATTGGCTTCATTTCCAGAATGCAACCCAGATGTATTGTTATGGATTTTAAAATAAAATTATTGCTTAAAGGTAAAACACGATAATAGGAAAATTAACTTGTTCTGATGAGTCATAACATAAAGTAATTTCCCTTTAAAAACAAAACTAAAACCTCACTTTGCTCCTTTAACCCAGATGGTATTCTTTCAGGAGAGTAACATATCCATCTATTATGCTTCCTAAAACAATCTACATTTCTAAAAAAAAAATATTACATGGGAATCAAGGATAATTTCTGAAAAAAGTCTACTCGCAATTTTAAATCCTGTATTAAGAAAATTAAGAAACTGTTAGCTGAGTTATACTTTCCTGTAATTTGTATGTCTTCTTGAGAAAGAGTACCCAAGTACCTCTTCTGGTCCCCTCTCTCTTTTCTATCTCTGTCCTTCTATTCATCAGAACCAAAAGAGCACTCTCAGAGTCTGGAAGCGTCTTCCTGGATAGTGACTTGATGTTCTCAGGTAGAATGGACGTTGGAAAGAGGCCAAGAGACTGAACAGCTTGCTTGGATAGTGAGGCAACCCTGTTGCCTGGAGCAGAACAGTTTCTGCTTCTGCAGCAGCAGGTCTGAGCAACACAACCTGGCTGCTTTCTGGAAACTGTAGACCTGAATCTGATTTCCACAAAGGTTGCTTCACACCACTCAGGTGGTGGAAAGGAGTCTTAAAGTGAACATAAATCATATTTGTACCTACTACAAGGCCGCTTTATATGGCTAAGTCAGTGGAAAGCTGCTTTGGTGTAAATGCACTTTAGGCCCTCATACTTTTAATTTGGCATAAAAAAGGAAAGAAAAAAGAGAAAGAAAACCCTTTCAATGTCCCAAGTTAAGGTTGGATAATAGCCATACTGTAACATAAGCTAGGATTTCAAAGGTGTCTCAGGAAACAGGTCTCCAGCTTCCATTCACTTTTCAAGGGGGCGAGTGACTCACTTCCTTAGACCTGTTTGAAACCCTATCCAGAATGATTACTCTGTCTGCGTATGACTAGATTGTTTTCTAATGACTGGCTGCAGTCGCACAGAGCCACTATCACAAAGAGTCTACTTTGGGTCAAGTAATAGACCTCTTTGTTTTCAGCACTGGAAGCCTTACCTAGCAGTACACGTGTTCAAGCTGTAGCTGGCAAAGGTATTGTTTTTGCCTATGGCGTCACTATAGTGCCATCTCAGAGGAGCTAATCGGGATGAGGTTTAGCCTGTGCTTGAATGCTTACATGGCAGGTTCCCAAGCAAAACACCAGGTGTTAGTCATTCTGTAGGTCTCGCTACTCCCTTTGAGTCAACACTGAACCATTGCCCCAGAATTTCAAAAACAGCCAGCAGCAGAATTAGCCTGTGGCCAACTGGTGACTGCAGGGTCAAGGATTTTTGATCCACACCTATCAGGGTTGTTTGTTTTCCTGAAATGCCCGGGGCACTCGCAAAAGTTAGATCTCATTCTGTTAGAAGTTCAATTTGTATGTGAAGAGACTGCCCGTGCTTCCATTCTGAGTAAATAGGCTGAGGAGTTAAAAGAAGACAGCTCAAAAAGATAAATAGCAGCAAAGAGATTTAGTGTTGGAATAGTTTCTGGGGTAGTTAAGAATCTCACCTCTGTAAATCCTCAGCTAATCTAACTTCAGGGAGCTGTCTAGCTTCCCCCTGCAGTGAGCGGAGAGAGACAGGTGCCTGCAGAAGATGGTCCCTCTCTTCCGTGACGTGATAGGAGCAGTAAGGGTTACTCATGCCCTGGAGTTACCTTTGTTTGACCATTGACAAAGGAGGTGTCTTAAGAGATGAATTTATGTTTAACAACTCCAATCTCCTTGGCCTTAGAGCATTAATTGCAATATCGTGACATTTATACAGACTTTAAACACAGAGTAAAACAAACTGTTTACCAGCTGATATTATGGTGTATACTTTTAAGAATTTTATTGATTCATGATACAGCAAATAAATGGTGATACTTATATATAGAGAGATACAGACACACGCATCTGCATATATTGTATATTCAATCAATATCTGAAACTGTCACCAGTGTAAAACAGCCAAAGGTCCTTTCTGGAAAGCAGAAAGCCAAAAGTACAAGGTGATTAATGATGATGGATTTTATTGATTTTATTAGCAAACAAGTCCTCAAACAACTGTTCTTTGTTCTATGGAGGCAAAATTCCCAGCACACGGAGCATCCAAGTATTTGCCAATTTATGATGTGTGAAGCAAGGTCACTGAATGCATAGGAATTCTTACCCCTCAATATGTAATATTAGAAAATATCTCAAGACTTAGCCCCTGCAGGAGTTTTGCAATAATAAATGTCATACTCTTGGCATGGCCAGATTGATTTGGAACATCTAAGTTGCAATTCACCCACTTGATTTTTAATCATTAATTTGAAACCAGCCCATGATGGTACTAAAACTGCAGCCATTTTTCACAATGACTGTGTAATGATAACTGTCAACATCTTTGTTTAGCCATCATGGTACTGATTTGGATTTATAACAGTCTTTGCAAATTACAAACCTCTAATATGTAAGAGACCCAATATAGATATCCAGGGAAGATCTTTTGGACTCTAAGATGCAAATTGTCTTACTTACCTGTAGCCA
This sequence comes from Limosa lapponica baueri, assembly GCA_002844005.1. Classification (NCBI taxonomy): domain Eukaryota; kingdom Metazoa; phylum Chordata; class Aves; order Charadriiformes; family Scolopacidae; genus Limosa; species Limosa lapponica. Next base: position 771,413 of record KZ505722.1, read on the forward strand.
GCTATGCATTAAGCATCTCATCTAAGCTACCTGCTCTGCTTCTCTGTATATTGAAAAAGAGAGACAGGCTCCTGAAGAAGGTGGTTAATTTCTCTTAGGTTAGTCAGAACTTAAAGAAGAGTCAGAGTCTGGAGGTGTCTACCTTTATTCAGTGACTATAAATAAAGTCTTAGTAAATAGCTTATACCTTTAGATGGCTAAGTTTAGGAAAGATTAATCCCACTCCTAATGACTATTAATCACTCTTCAGTAAATACCAGTCAAATCAGAGGTAAAGATTCTGTACCTTAGAACAGGAGACAAAAGTCTACAGTAGAAGCTGACTTTTCATAAATAGAATCATAGAACAGTTTGGGTTGGAAGGGACCTTTAAAGGTCATCTAGGGATATCGTCAACTAGATCAGGTTGCTCAGAGCCCTGTCCAGCCTGACCTTGAATGTTTCCAGGGGTTGGGCATCTACTGCCTCTCTGGTAGTACGTGTGTGTGTGTATATATATATATCTCTCTGTATGTATGTATGTGTACATATATATATGTTTGCATATGTATATAATCTTCCTCTAACTTGGAAAATATATAAAAGATTAAGGAGTTTGCACCAGGGGGTGTCCCTTCTGCTCATGCTTTGGGTATACTAGAAGGGTAGTTTGCACTCCATTTTTTTCTGTGTGAATGTTGCTGCCTTTTAAATTAAAGAAACGTATTTTAGATCAAGCAGTTGTTTTCTGGAGGTTCTTAATCTAAAGCATTTTAATATTTCTAAATGTCTTTTTTTTTAGTGACAGAAAATATGTTGAGCAAAAATGAAAGTTCAAATACATAGTCTTGGCTTAAAGACAAATCAGTCTTTCAGACAACATAAGTGATTGGATTTTTAACACTTTTGTTGGCAATATATTCCTATATCAAAAGGAATGTCCCAATACAAAGCTCAATCAGTGAATTACTGGCCTCTACAAGCATGAACCTTGATTCTATTTCTGTGGTCATAAACAGCCACAGCATTGACAATGCACTGCCAAGGGAATCTGATCAGTAATTCCTACCCTCCACTGCCTTGCCAGTAACATGTGGTAGCAAATTTGACAACTAGAAAGAAGACTCCATCTGAAAGAGGGACTAGAACATATTACAGTGGTTTTTAATCTGCCAGATGGGTAGTCTGAACTCCTGAACTCTCCTGATTTGTATCAGGAGATACAAATAAAACCCATAAATAAAACCCATGGATGAGTTGTACCACTGCTCTGGCAGAGTTCTACTCTGTGGGACTCCGTGCTGTTCTTGTAATATTTGTTTTTTAAAGCTCTCACACCATTAAAAAGCAACTCAAACCCCAAACAAATAAACAAAAAAAACCCACCCTATCCAAAGGAGTGAACTTCATTACAATACTTGGAGCAGGAACTATACCCATAGTTTTTCAAAGTTTTGGCCAGTGATTTGAGATCAAGTTCCACCTCTGTTAAGAACACAGACCAGAAGACACTTTTAAAAGTCCCCAGACATAACGTAGACAGCACAGCACTCCTAACCAACAGCCAGACACGTGGCTCCAGCCGGCAGGTCTAATGAACAAGATTAGTACCTGTTTTATGAATTAAAATTTGAAGTAAAAAAATAGTGTTTCATTTTCTCAGCAACCTCAATCTAATTATTACCAGCAGGTTCAGTTGGCAAATTTCAGTATTTTTCCTCCTTTCATTTGTAACTGAAAGACTTCAGCCTCTTATTTATTTTCCTTCTCCTCTAATGCTGTTGTAGTTCCATGCCAGCTAGTTCTATTTTCTTTTTTCCCCCATTTTATAAGGTTTCATTTTCCAGTAAAATAAATATATAATGTATGAATTGCTATAAAAGCTTACACTTTCACATTTGTTTCTCTCCATTGTTAGCAATCCAAAGTAGCCACATGTTCACAGCATGTCCTGTCTGGCAGGAGCACCCGTTGCTTAATTTCCTACCACCACCCTCACAATCCTGGCAGGCTCTGACCAGTTAGATGCATTTGTTTTCCCTAATTGTTTGATGGCATTTTCAGAAAACCTTTTCACTGGGAAATGAGTGATCACAGGAGACTTCCCCAGATGTAAGAAAGACTGATAGTCAGCAGGCTGAAGGAGGTCAAAGAGTGTTGTTGCAAGACTGTAATGAACTTGAAGATGTCTTATTATTATTAACTGTTATTTAAACATCCCATTAATCTGATATTTTTTCTCCATGAATTCTCAAAGATACTGTTGCTCTCAAAGTTAGATCTGCAGCTCAAAAGACATTGAACTGTCAGTAGCTTCAGGGATCACTGACTTAGTGAGGGAATAAAGACCAGAAGAGTAAGTCTGCACACTCATTATTTGGAAGTTATGATTGCTAAGAGGTGGAACACAGAACACATTTCAGAATTCAATAATTCCAATACCGCAATAAAGCATTACCTACTAAAAACTTATTGAAGGAAATGTCTCCAGGGAAATCCAAAGTATTTCCTACCATTTCATATCCTCCCTCCCCACTTTCAATGGGAAACTTTATGGAAGAAGGGATGCAATTAATACTACTGCAGAGACAGCTATCAGTCCTTTTCCTAGGAATACTCTCTCTATATTGTCACCGTATAATTTAATGATTGAATACCTTAAAGTGGGATGGTCTGAGCATTGTCAATTGAGGGAAAGACACCAGATACCTCTGTTTACTTCACCTTTAATTTTAACAGCTCGTACAACTAGGTGAGAGTCTGGTAAATGTTTAGGGCTGTAGATTCAGTTTTGTTTTCATAAACAGATTCTTTCATTTTGATGCAAGGTTTAATTTGTCTGTTACAGAATTTTTTCGTAAGGGGAAATTTGCATGGTGTAAAGAAATGATTTTTTTTCTTAAGGTGGCACAAAAGAAGAAAGGATCAAGCCCATCCCTTTCAGCAGTGGGATTGTTATCTGATCTTACTCTGTTTTGAACAAAGTTATCCCCCGCTAAATGCAACGGAGGGAGGTACCTACATATAGGATAACTAGAGGTTATCCTAGGGTAAATGCACTACCCTAGGAATGCAAAAAGGGAGTTAACTGATATTCCAAGAGTCACCATTTTATTTTGCTTAATGGATTTGCCAACAAATACTTAATCTGTGCATAAAATGTCTCCTTTTTTTCCTGGCAGCTCTTTGTGCTTTGATGAGCAGGGCAGAATCAGAGCTGAACAGATTCTTTTGTATCCCACACATTTTTGCCCCACATCTTAATCTTCTCCCATGAATACTAAACATATATGTCTAGGCAAGAAAAGAAGCAAGGAAATGGCTAATCACCCTTACTATCTCTGGACAGTAACATCCTACAAGCAGGATCTAACCTTTAGTCTGAAGTTCCCGCTCATGATTTGTGAGTGTTCTTTTTATGCTTTCCTAGTTATGATTCTGTCAGTGGTATGTGAAGCATGCAATGTACCCTTTGTCTTTAATAGAAAAATTTGGAGTAATCATAAATGTAAAGCATGTTAACTGATTTGATACGAATGAGCTTAGCATGAAGTGGTGCAACTACAGTCAGAATATCTGACTACAGAAACAAAGCTTTCTTACAAAATCAGTAGGTGAGAATTTAAATGTCTTCTTGAAAAGAGAAAAGGAAAGTAAGGAAAACAACAGCAACAAAATGCACACTTAAATGATCCATTATTCATGCCCTAATCCAGTTTATGACATTATCTTGAGGAAAAAAAATCATTATTTCATAAATTTTCTTCATTTCACTTGAAGCCTTGAGCATTTTTTAGCTTTTACTTGTACTTTGAGTCCTTTGTGATTTCAAAAGGCACAGACAGGAGAAACTAGATTTCAGTTTTGTTTTTAGCATCAAAGAAACATAATGTCAGCAAAGAAAAAAGGTGCAAGTGACATTATATCTCTGTGGCAAAACTCCAAGCACAGATGTTCCCCATGCAATGGTGCAGTCACTGAGATACTTCACTGTGAGGTCAGTGACAAATGTCTTGTGATTTTTAACAGTCTTTCCCTCAAATTACTTTCCATGATATACTTCTGTATTGATGACATTGCTTCAAAAACTTCTTCCTACCTACCTGGAAATATATAAACAAATAATAATAAATCAAAACAATAAAAAATGCTAGTACAC